>VUQH01002751.1:0-12619 GCA_015106775.1 Etroplus canarensis
TTCGGAACAACTCTGTGACCATTCTTGACTGGCCCAGCCAGAGCGCTGACCTAAACCCAATTGAGCATCTCTGGAGAGACCTGAAAATGGCTGTCCACCAACGTTCACCATCCAACCTGACAGAACTGGAGAGGATCTGCAAGGAAGAATGGCAGAGGATCCCCAAATCCAGGTGTGAAAAACTTGTTGCATCATTCCCAAGAAGACTCATGGCTGTACTAGCTCAAAAGGGTGCTTCTACTCAATACTGAGCACAGGGTCTGAATACTTATGACCATGTGATATTTCAGTTTTTCTTTTTTAATAAATTTGCAAAAATTTCTACATTTCTGTTTTTTTTTCTGTCAAGATGGGGTGCTGAGTGTACATTAATGAGAAATAAAATGAACTTTTTTGATTTTGGCAAATGGCTACAATGACACAAAGAGTGAAAAATTTAAAGGGGTCTGAATACTTTCCGTACCCACTGTATATAAATGCCACCATTAGATTTATTTGTGGCATAATAATGTCTTAAACTTTGAGGGCAAGTCAGGAACCAGGACTGTTGTCCTGGATATGACTGTTTGCTTCTCATTGGATTTTGGCGTAAGACAGCCAAACAATGACTAGAAAACTTATCACTTTCTCTCTGTACTACACATACTACAATAGCCAGTGGATTGTGATGATTGTGAGCCAGATGAGCTACTATGTCACTGACACTCTGGATGCTTTAAAATGTGGAAATAATAAAGCATGCAAACACACTTTCCTCATTCTGACTCCCAGCTGTTCGTGTGCTGACTTCCTGATCAGGAGAAGTTTCTAGTTGAATTTGTGCTCTGCATGAGCTCAGACCCCAGATGTATCTACCCCATTGATCAATATCACATATTCTGAGAACAGTGTACAGTAACAAAATAACAGAGGATCGCTTCACCCCAACTGTGAAACAGAATCAGTGACCTTGATAGTCTCTATGATACACAACCCTCATCACACTTCTTGAGCTGATTTGGTAATAGTTACTTTGAAGACTGTTGAACTGCTGTAGTCAGCAATGTTTCATTCACATCCAAGCAGCAAATTAAACCATAACAATATGAGTTCCCAGATATGAGGGGTTTTATTTTCTTAATAAAGTGGGTCGACTGACCCTTTTTATATTCACTGCATATATAGTAATGTCCGTAGATTGTGACATAAGTGTGTGCACATTATTGAATTAAAGCACATAAACAAAAGGTCTGAAGTTCTTAATTGACTCATCCAGTCTGGCCTTTAAAAACCTTTAATTAAAGCTGACAGTCTGTCCTAAAAATACCAAGATTATAATAATATGTACATGTTTAACATATGGACTGAATTAATATGTTCAAACTGTCCAAAAATCCAGGGATTTCACAACAATGGGGTCATTGACTGACATCACATCAGCTGAGCGTAGAATAGGGCAAGACGCCATTTATCCGTCCCAATTAGCTGCATGCTCCGTGACTTGTTGGAACCCGCATTAGATTACACAGTGGGCTTAGTGTACTGGGGTTAATTTGGGTATCCTGCATCAAAAAGTTCACCTCAAATGCCCTGAGAGGGTATAAACTAAAAGATGAAGAGTAATTGCTTTACCAGTGACACATTTATGAAACACAAATCATGAAGGTGTTTCATATAGAAATACATACACCAATTTAATCTGTTTATATTTTAGTATGCAATTTCAGGTCATTTAAAATAATAAGGCTCACTTGTACACAAGTTGGAATGAATTTGAGCTCATAACTCTTGACTCATATTATTTTACCAGAGCTGAACATTACAGCTGCATCCTCCCTTAACATTACGTGCTTATCTTGCTCACAATAGGCCCAAAACAGTCCAGATTTTCAGAGTGAGAGTATTAAGAGAAGACCACCCAGACTAGTGTTCAAAATCTAGCCACAATCCTTCTCACATGCATGGCGTGTTTCAAGTGCTGGAACAGCATATTCTTTTTTCCCTCCTGTATGTTTTGTAACCCAAAAATAATTCAAAGTGTTGAGGTTTTTCCATCTTCCATCAGCACCAAAGGAGCCCCTGAGGCTGAAGCCATCCCCAGTGATTATCCCCACAACTTTCTGTCTATGCCTGACATTATTTATTTTAACTAATAAAAAGTGACTGGAAGTATTTTTAATATATCAGCCAAGCAAATATCAGTGGGGCCTGCACTTGTACACTTGTCAAAGATGGAGACACGGGGAACTTTATGGAAAAAAAAAACAAGGGGGGAAATTCCAGTTTTGCAATCCTCAGTGCTGAACAACTAAGCACAGAATATTACAGGGGCCACGTTTACAGTGGATTCAAACACAAGTTAGACACCTTCTCTTTTTACAGAACTTTTTGTTGTGTTGTATATTAAATTTTATCTGGATTAAGCTGTTCACACACCTTGTCCCATACACCTTCGGCTGCTATTTTGTATCTTCCCCAAGGGGTTGACGCGGCGGATTAATTTGCAGTATCCCATAATTACAGAATTTTTTAAAATAATTTTTTGCAGATTTTTTTCATTCTGGGAATGAGACCAAGTAAATACTAGTTTAGATTTTAAATAACTGTTTATTGTTGTCCTTGTTGATGTTACTTATTATTTTCTCTGTCTCTTAGCTCAGTAAGATGTTCTTCCTCTTCCCTGACCCTCACTTTAAGAAGACCAAGCACAAATGGAGAATCATTAGCAGCACTCTGCTGGCAGAATATGCCTACACACTGAGAGTAGGGGTATGTATATGAATTCTGCTTTTTTATAAATTTCACAGACATCATTTATTAAACAAAAATTTCATTAATTCACAAACCTATTAAATATAACACCTTTGATTTTCAAAATGAATGGTAAAAAAAGAACTCTACAGTATGTTCAAGAAACCAATTTGAGATTATGTGAATTTTGTAACATGGCACATTATTGAAGCCACCATTAGAAAACGGGTACATTGTGGTCACAAAGGGGTGGACATGGTCAGCAACAATACTCAAGCTTTTGTACTTAAACAACGCTCAGCTGTACTTAAGGGCCCAATGTGTATCGAGAAAATACCCCCACACCATTACACTACCAACAGCCTGAACCTTTGATGCAAGGCAAGATGGATCCATGCTTTTATGGTGTTTACACCAAATTCTGACCATAATGTCTTAATCTTAATGTCGCAGTAGAAATTTAGACTCATCGGACAAGGCATCATTTTTCCAAGCTTCTGTTGTCCATTTTTAATGAGCCTGTGCGAATTGTAGCATCAGTTTCCTGCTCCTGGCTGACACGAAATATACCTAGTATGCTCTTCTGCTGCTGTAGCCAATCTGCTTCATGGTTTGATGTTTTGTGCGTTCAGAGAAGCTCTTCTGCATACTTTTGTTGTAACAGCTGATTATTCGAGTTTCTGTTGCCTTCCTGTCAGCTCAAAGCAGTCTGGTCATTCTCTTCTGATATATTATAGGACAAAAGTATCAGGTCATCTACACATTACACCACACGAGCTTTTATGGAATCCCATTCTAAATCCATAGCCATTAATATGGAGTTGGTCTCCTCTTTGCAGCTATAATGGCTGGCCTTCTTCTGGGAAGGCTTTCTACAAGATTTTAGAGTGAGTTTGTGGGAAATTTTGCCCATTCATCCAGAAGAGCATTTGTGAGGTCCAACACTGATGCTGGATGAGAGGGGCTGGCTCACAATCTAAATGCTGGTTCATCCCTGAAGTTTTTTATGGAGTTGAAATCAGCCACTGCCAGATAGAGAAGTGTGATTCTCAATCCACAGAACACATTTCCACTGCTCTAGAGTTCAGTGATGGCGTGCATTACACCACTTCACCCAACACTTGGCATTGTGCTGTGTGATGTAAGGGTTACATGTAGCTGCTCAGCTATGGAAAACTATCCCACGAAGCTCCTGGAGTAGTTTTTGTGCAGATGTTGATGCCAGAGGATGTTTGGAACTCCGCAGTTGAGTCAGCAGAGGGTTGCCAATACTTATTCACAATGCACCTCAGCACCTGGGAACCCCACTCTGTAACTTTACATGGTCTGCCACCTTGTTGCTGAGTTGCTGTGGTTCCTAAATACTTGTATTTTGCAAAAACACCACTTACAGTTGATTGTAGAATATGTAGGAGGGAAGAAATTTTATAAACTGACTTGTTGCAGTGGTCGCATCCTGTAACATTACCACACTCAAATTCAGTGAGCTCTTTAGAATGACCAGTTCTTTCATAAATGTTTATAAATGCAGACTGCATGACTAGGTTCTTGATTTCCTACATCTGTGGCAATGAGACTAAATGAAACACCTGAATTTTATAATTAAGTGGTGTGGCCCAATACATTTGTCCATATGACTATGTCAGGCTTTGGATATACACAATACGTGTTTAGTAGAATCAATTCACTGTGGATTTGAAGATTTTATTGGAATCTGTTGACAGTGGAAATGGCAGTGTTTCACTAGGCTTAAGATTTAAGATGATATAGTTTAGGTTATATTATTAAAAATTAAAAGTTTTAAATATGTGCCACTAAGGTTTTTTTATACAGTGACAAAGTTTATTGATTTTACAAGACTAAAAAATCTCTTCAGAAGCTGCAAATTATGCTGCCATTTTTTCCCCACTTTCTTAGTTAGCTGCACTCACTGTGCAGAAATTCATGAATTCACAGGAAAAAAACTGGGGAATCGGTGTGGCCTGCAGCTGGTTGACGTCCGTACACACCCAGGTCTTGCCTGTCAGAGCTGCCAAAGCAGCAGTGGGACACTTGAACAGGGCATTAATGCTGATGGAGGTCATGAGGAACAATGGAAGGCTTGTGTCTAAATTTGGCTTTATCGTTTTTTCTCTGGTGTGTGTGTGTATTGTTGCATGTGTGCATACATGCGTTGATTGTGTGAGCGTGTGTGTGCGTGCAAACTCTACAAGGGCCTTCGGCACTGGCATGCAGCCATAACTGTGTTCATGGGTGGGGAAGCTGTCAAGAATATGCTCATTTATAGAGGCAGTTTCTAGCTAAAATGAACATGAGTCTACTGTAAATTTGTGTCTAGCTTTTATATCTTGTCATCAGACCCAAAACAGTAAACAGGAGTGATTAATGTTAACTTTGTCATGATCAAACACAGTCTTTCATCCTCATCCTACTTTTTTCTGGAAATTATAAAACATACGTGCTGACATGCACTCGTGTGGAAATCTGTGCCTCTGCTAAATTTTCTAAGAATTACTAGTTCTAGTAATTTTATCAGTCCTGTCTGCAAAGTAAACTACCTTGACACAGGTGATTCACCTCTGTGTGGTCAGAGGGTTATTTTTATCTTTAGAGATAAATTGCTCTCTAAAGGTGATGAAACCACTGAACTGTCTGATAATGTCTACAAAAGATGACTTTTTCCATCACTGCAGAGTTTCATTTTTTAATTGAGAAATATTAGTCACCCATAGACGTTTGTTAATTTATTATTTTCTGAGAACTGTGTTAATAACTTCAATGTGTTTGTCTGGTCACATCAGGGTTTGGTATATACCATCACAGATGTGGAGGAAGTCCACCTTTGGATGGTGAAGCACTTCACTGAACATCCACTGTTTAAACGGGTCCTTGATGAAGAACTGGTATGTTGACGTGGAGCTTTTCATCAGTGTGTTTGCAGGTCATGACATCAGCATTTGTTATTCATCTGCTCACTGGAAGAAAAAGGTCAAAAGTTATATATGCAATAGAAATAGTTTTCTGTTTTAGTTAGTAAGAATGTTTTTTTTTCCAGACAGCTGTTTTACTAATAAATGTATTTCATGGAATAGATTGAATATACTGAAGTGTATTTTCCCAAATGTTGTATTACTCCTTTAAAAAAAATTAGTAACTTTTCCATTAGTGATGGAAAAAGAACAACTAACTCGACCTGTAAGTTTAAGTCTGAAAAAAGGCAGAATAAGTTAAACTCTCAAAATAAACTCTAGGATGAAGTTATTGAACAATATCTATAAACTTTTATGAATTTAATTTTAGGTCTATAGAGCCTGTTAATGTAATTCAGTCTTAAATTCTCTTTTGGCAGGTTGATGATGTCATTGTAAGTCGTCTGGGTACATGTACAGAGGAAGGAAAGAAAGTACAGAGGAATGGAGGGAAGAATTTCCTTGCAGTTTTCCGAAGGATTGAGGATTCACATTGAGATTTAACAGTCTGGACTTCTCTCTCCTCTGCTCATGGATTTTTCTGCTCTTTGAAACCTTTGCAGATGAATGGTGATTTTTTTTCTTTTATTAATAGTTTAATAATGATTTTCATCATTACCAGATTTTTTGGGAAGTGGTCTGTGAAACTTTCTGATTTTGCCCCTTTTTGAATGATGTTAATCAGTTTCTGTTGCCATATTTCAGAGTGTTGTTTTGGATTTCATGTAAAGCTGTACAGTATTTCAGTAAAAAAAAAAAACATTTAGTGACTTGTCTTCCTATGTTTATGATCAGTGTGCTGTTTGCCAATATGATAGCTAGAACAAATTGACAATGGGAAGGTTAAATATTGTCTTCTAAACCACAGTCTAAATCTGACAATTTGTGTGGAGGAGTTGGGTTGATAACTGCATAAAAAATCTTCAACAGCTCTTTTTAATTTTGGTTTATAAACTTAGATTTAAAGAATTTAGGTTTCACTCATAGACTGTATGTAAATGATGGATGTACTCCTGTTTTGAAACCTCGAGTTTGAATTTGACTGTTGCCATCTTGGTTTTCTGAGGCTTAGAAGTCACTGTACTTGAGTGAAGTGGTGGAGTACCACACCATATGCACAAAAGTGTTGGGCAACCTACACATTACACCTGCAGGAGCTTTTTTGACATCCCATTTTGGAAATCCATAAGCATTAATATGGAGTTGGTCCCCTCTTTTCTTTATGACAGCTTCTGCTCTTCTGGGAAGACTTTCTCCAAGATTTTGGAGAGTGTCTGTGGGACTTTTTGACCACAGACACTTGCCAAAATTATAAAGCCAAGCTGTGAGCTTTGTAAAGGCAGACGGCATGACTAGATCCTTGATTTTCTAAACCGGAGGTGCTGCCCTCTACTTTTGTTATACAGTGTAAGTTATCAACTTTTTTTTAGCAAGTATGGTTAGCAAGCTGTATCTCCAACTGACACAGACAGCAGCTACCTAGTGCTAAGCAAAATAATGGAGTTTCACTCACCATAACTGGAGCATAGCCCTCTTGGACTGGCTGTTTGTATAACTGACCACGCAGCATGCCATACAATTTAATTGGCAACAAGTGCAATACATCTATGATATCCTAGAAAAGAACAATTCTAACAATTATATAACAATTATATAACTAATGTACTTGGGGAGTCCAAATGAAATAAGTAGATACATAATAGGAAATTGTGGCTTTTTTTGTTCATTTTACGATTTTGGCTCTATATTTCAGAGCCTACCAGGAGTTTGGGAACAGGACGGTGCAGGTTTGAAGCCCTTTTGCAGCTCCAGGCTGTGGTGATTACAAACAGGACAGCACATGCCTTCACGTTTGAAACCCAGACACTGGAAAAACTGAGCTGAGAACAGGGAGAACATAAACTATATGTCATCAGCATAATGAGGAATCATTCCACTTTTGTATACTTTGTTCACCATATTTGACAATATATGTATCTGTTCACTGTATCCCTTCTTCAAATTGGTAATGTACCAAATGACAAAGTTAATTTTCATTCATGTCTAGCTTTTTTCCCCCTTATATTTTAGGTCCTATGTTAGACAGCATGCTGGTTGCACACTGAGTGAGCAATACAAATGTGTGCACTATTGAAAGCCTGCTGATCCTAAAACACATCCTGTATCTCACAATTTGAAGGAAACTGAACCTGAGTGCTTTTTTTCATGTAATGCCCTATATTCATCTTGACTATGAACAACTGAGCTTCAGTCCATATGTGAACATTTGATGTATTCGTTTACTGAGGGAACCCAGTAGTAAACTTTGGAAAATTATACTAAGTGGACCGTCAGTTAAAGAATTTTCTGGCAATGTTTTTTTCCAAGTTCAGGTCATTCCCAGGTGCTTTGCTAAGTATAGGACGTATTAACAGAATTTTTTATGGTGTGAACATTAATTAGTCCATCGAATTAGTGATTATGAGGAGCCGCTCTTCTGCATTCACTTATTTTTGCCATGTGGTAACAAACCCTTTAGAGTGGGCCAAATCGGTGCATCACTTAACATTTTAGTACTATCAGGTCATCAAACAAGATTTTAATTAAATGCTCTGCAGGGGAGTCCAGGAAAGGGAAATTTAATGATTCACATTTGGCCGGATTAGTAAAGAAATGGTGATTTTCCTTTGTTTCACAGGCAAAGAATTTGTTACATCTGCACATCAGAATGTTATTAGGGTCAAAGATAAATCCCCCGAACATCTTTACAGAGGCAGGTGCCCAACTGTCTTTGTCGAAAGATAATCAAAATATTCCCATTATGTCATTTTCCACTCTAATTTAAAACTTAAAGTATAACATTCTCCCATGTTGGTGGCTTTCCTGTAAATCAAATCTAAATGATTTAGCTTAAAGTTACACTCATACCTGTCAATACAAAGTGATGAAACAATAGTTTGAAAAAGAAAAATGGATATTTATGTATTTATTAAGTATAAAACTACCTCTGCGCCTGCCTAGCTTTGTCAGAGGCTTGGTTCTGCCCACCAGGAACTTAGAAATTTACTGAGGACTACTTTTTACCCTGGAGGAATTGCTTTCTGATTTCTTGTCCTCACTGGGAAACTGCCAGACATCTAGTAAGGATCTAAGGAACTCACAGTTCCCTGCTAAGCAATAGTCTAGCACACAATTCCACACCCCTCTCTGCTAGGTTTTTTGACAAATTAAATAAAAGAAATAGAGCAGTGACCAGTGATGTTCTAAGCAGGCAGATTTTGATGTTTCACCCCATTTCCAAACCTTGTCTCAAGCTAGAATAACTATTTGCAGTATACTGGTGGCAAATGTGTGAAATAATGAGACTAAATAGCTCACTGAATTTGAGCATGGTACTGTAATAGGATGTCACCATTGCAGCAAGTAAGTTTGTGAAATTTCTTCTATATATTCCTTTACATTCCACGGTCAACTGCAAGTGGTATTATTGAACCACAGCAACTCAATCACAAAGCTGTAGAGAATGTAAAGTTACAGAGTGGTTGAAAATGCTCTGCAGACTTAGTAACTGCAGGGTTCCAAGTGTTGAATAGAGTGGTGTAAACATACCACCAGTGGACTCTGGAGCAATGGAACCATGTTCTGTGGAGTGAAAAATTAATCTTCTCTGTCTGGCAGTCTGATGGACGAGTCTGGGTTTGACAAATGGCAAGATAATATTACTTGCCTGACCGCACTGAGCTGACTTTAAGTTTGGTGAAGAGGGACTAATACTACGGTGTTTTTCTGGGGTTGGCCTGGGCGCCTTAGTTCCAGTGAAAGGAAATTTTAATGTTTCAGCTTAGCAAGACAATTTGGACAATTCTTTGCTTCTAACTTTGTGGAAATATTTTGGGGGAAGCCCTTTTCTGTTCCAGCATAACTGCTCAGTGCACATAGCAGAGTCCATAAAGGCATGGTTGGATGAGTTCGGTGTGGAAGAACTTTGCCTGGCCCACACAAAGCCCTGACATCAACCCCATCCAACAGCTTTGGGATGAACTAGAACAGAGATTGTGAGCCAGCCCCTTTCATCCAGCATTGGTGTCAGACCTCACAAATGCTTTACTGGATGAATGGGCAAAAAGTAGAAGCTATTATAGCTGCAGAGGGGGGACCTACTCCATATTAATTCCTTACAGAATCAAGCACAAGCCAACAAGAGGATCTGTGTAACATACACTCTTTGTATCCTAAATGTACAGATGAGCTCAATGTTTATCATGAACAATGTTTCTGATCCGTTTCCTGAAAGTGAATTTGGTTCTATTCCTCTCTTCTGTCTACACTCAATGACTACACTTGCATTCACCGTTGTCTCTGTTCCTTCCTAATACTCAGGTTGAGACATGCATTTCTGCTGCCTTATTAACATCCCACACTGCAACCTCAGGCTCAACCTAAACCACAATGAGTTGCTTTTAAGTAAAGTCCTGGCTCATTCCCACAACACAGTTCTGGTGGAGCTTTACACAACCATGATAGAGACACTAAACCTGCAGGTATGACTTCAGAACAAGATCCTTCTGCAAATGGGATTCTCAGATCTAAGCTAATGAGAAGCCTCTACTGACCTGAGTGTCCATCCTCACTCAACACATAAATACTGCTCAGTTTGTATTCAAATTCTGAATGCTCTGTTCCCCCCATTCTGCGATATGCCCATAACTATTAATATGCAAGGAAACTGCCCTGCTGTAGTTGAGCCTCTTATCCTTCAATAGTTTGCTCATAATTCTACCTAAAAAGCAATCAAAACTCTTTACTCTTCTCAGACTGAAATGACTTTCCTGCTGTAGCCAGGACCAAAAAAAAATCACATTTTATCATTCAGCACATTGTTGCAATTGGTTTTAAAATAATACAATATACAATGAAATAAATGTTTTCAGCTTTTTGGTCTTTCATTTCTTTTTATTCAAGCAACATACATTCAGTGTCAGGATACTATGTGATCCCTTTATTCGTTATTTCATGTTTAGTAATTGTAGCTAGTGATCATGTTTTTTTCATACTGTACCATACCATACCATATCATACCATGCTGTACAGCAAAAAGACAGCACAGGCCAGAAATAACAGACAGGAACTAGAAGATGGTAAAATATACAGCGATAGATAAAATCATAAAAGGAGGACATAAAACAGTGAGTTAAAACGTGAGTGAAGTAGGAGAAAATGATATATTTCAAGATGTGAATATCAAAAAGCATTAATGGAAAGTTTATAAATCGATAACGCTCAGACAAGCTAACAATCTTAAAACACTATATTTTTCATATTTTATTTTTCCTCCATAAAATTATCAGCTTAATGAATTATCATTTGATTCTGGTATTCCTTACTGAGAAATTCTTATGATCACATAATTCTTATTTCAATAAGTTTGGTCTGCCTTTGAGTATGAACATAGAAACAGTTGTACACGATGAACTGGACCATGACTGCATCTAATCTGACTCACAGAGAAATGTTATAGGTGGAACACATTTTCAAGTGGACAAATTTTGAGAAAACAAACTTTTTAAAAACAAAACTATAGTTTAAGCTGTAAGTCTAAAGGCACAGATCTCAGAAACTCATTTTTAAAGCAGGGGGACCAACCCACTTTGTTCAGAAAAAAACATTTTAAACATCATTTATGCAGTCTAAACAACTGTTATACAATTGTATCAAACAGTGCAGTTTATTGCAGGGTTTTTTTTCCTCCAGCCATCGTCTGTCAGTGATGAATAGTAAGGAAATGTGATCTATTCAAGTAAACTTTGCTCCTGATGGACACCACTAATTATTTTGAAGTGGAGTGCAGCTGCAGAACTCTCAGTAATTGTTTACACCTGCTGGTCATGACATCATGCCTGCCTCATTATTTAAGACAGCTTGCAAGAATATATGTGCTGAGAGGTCATCAATCATGGCTAAACTACTATATACTGATGATAGACTTGTCTGAATCTGTACTTTTTATGTTGGATAAATAATTTCTTGGTTAATACAATATCTGTTTTGGGTGAAATAAACTTATCTACACCTCGATACACGTATAGACAAAACTGTTGATACCATTTCGCTAAAAAATCAGTCAGTATCAGGGTAATCAAGGTAAAAAGTAGTCACTGTGCTGTTTGATATCATGATGGGTACCATGCTGAACATGAACCACAGAAAGCTAAGAAAAGAATTGTCTCAGGAGATGAGAAAGACAATTATAGACAAGCAAGTTAAAGGTAAAGGCTAGAAGAACATCTCCAAGCAGCTTGATGTTCCTGTGACTATAGTTGCACACAAGTTTGAGGTCCACGGGACTGTAGCCAACCTCCCTAGATGTTGCTGCAAGAGGAAAAATGATGACAAACTGAGGAAACAGATAATATGAATGGCAGCCAAAGAGCCTGGAACAACTTCCAAAGAGACTGGAGGTGAACTCCAAGGTCAAGGTACGTCAGTGTCAGATTGCACCATCCATCACTGTGTAAGCCAAAGTGGACTTAATGGAAGATGACCAAAGAGGATGCTACTGTTGAAAGCAAATCAGAGAAAAGTGAGATGAATTTGCCAAAATGCATACTAACAAGCCACAAAAGTCCTTTGGACCGATGAGACAAAACTGGAGCTTTTTGGCAAATCACTTCCACTCTGCGTTCATAGATGCAAAATTGAAGCATACAAAGAAAAGAGCTCTGGAGCTACTGTGAAGCATGGATGAGACTCGATTATGTTCTAGGGCTGCTTTGTTGCTTCTGGCACAGGGTCTCTTGAATCTGCGCAGAGTACAATGAAAACTCAAGACTATCAAGGCATTCTGGAGCAAAATGTACTGCCCAGTGTCAGAAAACTTGATCTCAGTTGCAGGTCATAGGTCCTCTAACTAGATAATGACCCAAAACACAGTGCAAAACATC
>VUQH01002758.1:0-15002 GCA_015106775.1 Etroplus canarensis
TTTGATAAACTCTGGGAACCATATATAAATATGATGACAAATGAAAGTGTTAGATTTTTCTGAAATGATTTAAGAATGCTGTAAAACGTAGCCCCCATTTTCTTTCTTCCTCCCCCCTCCCCCCCTTTTTTAAAAATTATTATTATTATTATTATTATTATTATGTTTATTTATTTATCTAATTTTTTTTTCTTAATTTATTTTTATTTTTTCTATTTTTATTTTTTTTATGATGCAAGGGTATGCAGTGTGTAGTGGGTATGTGGGTATATGTATGTATGTATGTGTATATGTTATGTGTTCGTGAAATAATTTTGAAAAAGACAATAAATATATTGGCAAAAAAAGATTAAGAGGTGTGGCCCAATACTTTTGTAAATATACCGTATCTCTGTCATTACAGAGTGGTGATCAGTTAGCTTGGCAGAAATACTGAAGATGAAACAGATAGCTAATAAAATCTACTAACCACTGGCTCTAAATCTCACCATGAACAATTGTCTAAAAACATGTTTCAAATGTGCTCCTGGCCCACCAGCTTCCACTGACTGCACATGTTAAGACATAATCCCCTGTAAAACAACACCTGGGGGGTTAAACTGTATTCTATTTCTTCATATCAAACAAATAATGTATTTAGACTTGAGTGTTTCAACCACTGGATGTGCTAGGAAACAGATTTTCTTACCTTTAGGCCAACCGAGGCAGCTGTAGTTTTATTGCCTAGCTAGGCTAGCTAATGGCTTCACCCACATAAACACGTAAGAGCTCTTTTAATCTTTCATTAGCAAAAAATATATTATGAAATATAGCATCTGTGATGGGGAAAGGTTAATATATACTTTTGGAAGAAAGCTCTGAAGTAACAAGCTTCAGGACAAGTCGGCAAAAGCTGGACAGTGCCAGTTACATTACGGACCGTATAAACATGCGTGAAATTGACAAAAAAAGGGATGGCAGCCTCATCAAAAATAATTCATCCCAGAATACAAGTCTGGTACATTGGATTAACTGCTGGTCACAAATGAAACACAGACTTCATCAACTTTCTAGCAATTTGTACTGACAGCTGATAACCTCTCAAACAACCCAGCAAACATTAACCCTGCCTCTCAAAATGATAGACTGTATTATGTTCTAATCTTCCCTCAAATACTTGATAAGAAAGGCTAATTTGAGAGCTGATGGAGTTGAGAATACAGCTGAAGCTCAAGAATAGATACAGATATGGTATCATAATCACAAAGAGGCCTGACTGCACATATTTAGAAACAAATTGGTCTCTTCACAAGTCCAATCACACTTTTGGAGAGTTGATGCAAGAAGATTGAATTCTCTCTAAATTGGCATGGCAATGTCACAGATGCCACTTCAAATGAGGTTTGAACATATATTCATTCTGTAGCTCATTGGCTTATGCTAATCCTCTCCATTTGCCACTTGTCAGAGGCAAGTGTCTTTTAGTGTCGCCATCATCTCACAGTCTTTCTGTAACTCACACAAGACATGCCAGTCTCTCAATCAAGCAAAGAGGTTTGAGATCAGCTTAAACTTTTCTAGCGACTGGTTAGATAATAAATTATGTCAGAAATATATCCAATTTAGGAAAATTTGAGAGCTTTTTACAATGATTTACAGTCCAAAAGTCATGTGGATGTAGGGGATGTGTCCACGGAGCACTAAGTAGACTAAATATAAGCAGCTACAAGGCAAATGGAGCCATGCAACTGAGCACCCTACATCCTATGGGCTCTAATGTACTGTGGTATTACTGAAGGCTCCAGAACAGCAGTTAGATCTTTTTGCTAACTACTCTTTTTCAATTTCAGCAATGAACTTTCAAGCTTGACTTTGAAGACAGAGAGAACGACTAAATCTTTTAAAAAGTTCAGAGAAAAAATGGAAATGTGAACATTTAGGCCTAAGTCTTGCTTAAGACCATGTGTTCTTCTTTATGCACACAGTTTACTCATAACACGAATAGTATCTCCATATCACTCGTGTAGAGTATTTTTTTACTGCAATTTTTGTGTCTAAAAATGCAAGCAATTGTATTGTGGCTTTGTCATTAAAACAAAGCTTTAGCTGCTGCTTTTTCAAATTCCATCATATGTTTTTTGTTTGTTTTGGTGTATGTGTATTGACCAAAGAAACTGAGCTCTTTAAGCCAGTGTGTATGAGAAGTCATCTGAGAAGTCATTTTCCAATAAGGAGCCTGAAATGGTTACAAGCTCTGGAATTTTGAGGCAACAATTTTTTAAGTGATTTTTTGTAAGATACACTCTGCTGGTCACTTAGGTGTAATTATCATTATAGCTGAATAAACAATCCAGCTCGCATATCTGCTGTTCATACCCATCATGACACTTACTGTAGAGCTCACCAGCCCCTGGGACATATGTGAGAAAGACTCTAACAAAAATAAAGTAGATACATATGCAGGTCAGAATTTGTCATGTTTTATTTCATATCCCACCACATTTTAAGACATCTCAGTAAGTCTCTGCACCATTACAAAGTGTGGCCTGAAATGGCATCACATGGAATTTAGTTTAAAAAAGTGAAATTAATGTAAAATATCAGTGGTAGCCCATAGTGCAGTGAGTTTTACAGGTAAACAACTAGAAAGTGCTTCAGTAATCATATGACACATTCTCCTTGTTTCAGCATGCACCCACCATTTACTTCATGAGGTACACCTTGCTAGAACCAGTTTGGACCCTTTTTTGCCTTAAGAACTGCCTTAGTTCTCCATGGAGTACATTCCACAAGGTGTTGGAAACATTCCTCAGAGATTTCGGTCTATATTCACATTATAGCATCATACAGCTATACAGATTTGTTGGCTGCACATCCATGATGCAAATCTGCCATTTCACCGCATCCCAAAGCTGCTCTATTGGATTGAGAGGTGACTGTGGAGACCATTTGAATACAATTATTGTCATGTTCAAGAAACCAGTTTGAGATGATTTGAGCTTTGTGACATGGTGCGTTAGCCTTCTCAAAGCAGCCATCAGAAGGTGGGCACATTGTGGTCATAAAGGGATGGACACGGTCGTGGTGTTTAAATGATGCTCAGTTGGTACTAAGGGGCGCAAAGTGTGCCAAGAAAATATCCCCAACAGCATTACACCACAGGCAGCAACCTGAACTATTGATGAAAGGCAGAGTGGATGCTTTCATGTTGGTTACACTAAATTCTGACCATGCCATCCAAAGCAAAAACGGAGACTCACCAGACCAGGAAGCATTTTTCCAGTTGTCTACTGTTCAGTTTTGTGAATTGTAGCCTCAGTTTCCTTTTATTGGCTAACAGGAGTGGCACCACCTGGTGTGGTCTTCTGCTGCTGTAGCTCATCTGTTTCAAGGTTCAACATGTTGTACATTCAGATATGCTCTTCTGCGTACCTAGGTTGTAAAAACTGGTTATTTGAGTTACTGCTGCCTTCCTATCGGCTCGAAGCAGTCTGGCCATTCTCCTCTGACCTCTGCCATCAACAAGGCATATTGGGCCAGAAAACTGCCACCCATGGGAGATTTTTTCTTTCTCTCACTTTAGTATAGTTGTATGATGGCTTTGGATGTGTAAACATCACTATTGCAGGCAGTTTTTGCATATAATTATCATCTTCCTGTAATATTTGCTTCCCGGGAAACTACCAGACTATTTATACTCAAAACACAGGTAATGTGCCAGTTTGCTTTTTATTCATAATATACAGTATAACAGACAAGCTGTTTCATCCTTCATGCTGCTGGTACAGATATTTTCAGTTTTATATACTTGTGATGATCTGCTGTTTATTTGGAGTTTATCAAGTTTTTAGTACTCTTCAGCATACTGACAGGTCTTTCTTTTTTGCTGTGTATGAAATCATATTGATTACTTCTTAGAGTTTTTTCATCTCTCTTAACGGGAGCAGCCGAAAGAAGAAGAAGAAGAAGTGATTTGAGGTGCTCAATATGTGGTCAAGTATGTATGGTAATTATACTGGGGCAATGTTTAACCTACTGCACCATAGAGATTCCTATCCCAGGACTACGCCATTTTTGCTATATAAACACAACTGTTGCCATTTTTTTCAAAGTAGTACTACAGTTACTAAATAGATGTATGTTCTACTCTTTGTTGCACCAAATTGGTGCATTTTAGTTGAAATACGTCAACATGTATTAACATCAGTCTTCACTGGCAGTTGTAATCTCTAATGTATGGTTTGCATCAGACAGAAGCAAAATTTGGGCCCAAAATCTCACAAAATCCTACTCTCTTCTGGTAATAGGTCAAAGAAGACTTGGTGTAGTTACCGCTGCCAAGGAGGTGTCCATCTGTTTGTTTGACTGTACAGTATAACTCAAAAAGTTCTGAACATTTTTGTATTTGCTTGGATTTTCATTGTTTTATTTATTTATTTATTTATTTATTATGGAGGAGATGTGGTTTAAGGAACAAACTATTACATTTTGGAGGTAGATCCGGCTCATGATCTGGATCCAACATTATTTATTTATTTATTTATTTATTTATTTAACATACTGCAGGATAGGGTAAATTTCAAGAATTTTAGTTCCAGCTTCATAAATAATGGCTTTAACTTCTGTATAAAAATGACAGCACAACACCTCCGTATGGGCTCCCATCCTCAAGTTTGCTCAAGTAGCGGTCTGGATCTCATGGTCGAGAATACTGAAATATACAGGGCTCATGAAAAATTCCTTACTATGCATTTTCAAATAATGCTACAGACTTGCAGCTGATTTCAAACTGTAGCTAAAACTGCTGATTCAGTAAAGTGCCAACACATTTTGCATATCTTTATTAGTTATGATGCTAAATCTAAAAAAGCATTGCTTTTCCTGAAATACTTTCAAAACCACAATGATATCAATGTACTTCCAAGTGCTAGAGGTAGGTTTTCATGGTCAAGGAATCACTTAATGGGGTAAAATGATTATGGTACTGCTGATTTCGAGTGTAATGGTATCATGGGGGAACTCTATGGCCATGGTTGAAGTTTGCACTCTCGAAGTGCTTCTAGTTTTATAACGCATGAGTAAAATGTTGACATATATACACTCACAGGCAACACTTTCTACATTAGATACTTTTAATTTATTTTTTAAATTATAATAAGAGAAATATATGCAAACACTTTCATACTTTTACTCATCACCCTGTACTAGCATTAACTTGTTTTGCTTGTGGTGGTACAGCCATAGAGAGCTGCTCACTAATACTGAAATCCTCAATTTTTAAAACAAACACTGACAGTTACCTGTTAAATGTGCTTAGAGGTTGACAAAAAACTGATAAATCAGTAATTAAATTGCAAGCTTATACATTTTTATGACACAAAGGGCTTAAATATCAGGTCCAATTTCCGCATTTTAAGATGAGACAATAAAAACAAAGCTACAGATCATATTTTCTACTATTACAAACATTTCTTTGTTATTGTAACACTGATTGGTAAAATTCGATCTTGTTTACCCAGCTTCATCAGTGAAAAATCCCAGCAGTGTTTTTCTTGCTTTCCCTTTTCCCTGTGTTTTCATTGGCTGCCTCACACATTGGCTCTGCTCCTCGGTTCCCTTGAGGAGCATTGTGGGTAGGTCATATGATCCCAAATTACGCATCATCTTCCCTTTGATGAACAAATGAGAAGTCCTGTGCCCTTTGAAGCATTTTTGTGTGGCACATTCAGGCAATTAATGCATACGTAAAAAGCTGAAGCGAGGATAGATGAGAGCTGATGACAAGGATAGAAGTAAAAAACGAGAGGAGTCAGAGTGGAGGGACAAGGAAGTGAGAAAGGCTGGTTTCAAGCTTCATCACCTCTTTCCAGGTGTTTCTGCTCACATGATTTCTTCTGGGCACTGCAATCAACTTCCTTAATGAAATAAGTAATTAACATATTATAATTGTGCTGCAGTTTGATTTTACTGAAATCATTTTCCAGATCTAATACTATGCTAATTTAATCTGTTTCTCACTCAACAACATGACCTTTTGTGATTATGTTTAATAGCAGATTTTCTTTCACTTTTCTTATATGTATATTTGCATCCATGAGAATGCATGAGAGGGTTTTTTAATGACTACAAATGTCAAAACTTAAACATTTTACTGCAGATGCATATTGTAATATTTCTATGGAGATAACTAAAGAGGGGTCTGCATTAAATATTTTTTCTCAACCACTGAATACACATAAATAAAAAAATGCACAGTCTCTATGCAATAATTTGCTTATTTTAATGTATGTGTAATCATCATTAAGATCTCTGACACACCTGGCAGCAATTATGAGCAACCTTTTGATGTCTCCTGATAAGGAAGGTTTCTTTCCACCATGACAGGGATTGTTGCTTGACTGCCACTTCTCTTTTTTCATTTTTTTAACCATAAAACCAGGACATATGAGTCCCCTACCTTTAGAAACCACCTTTCCAGTACTATTTACATCCCCCATCATGCTGCTAAAACAGCTCTGCCCTTTTTAGGGTATGGACACAGGACCCCTTGGGGCATCTGTGGTGTCTGGTATGGACACATTAGCATCTAATCCTTTGGGTTCTTCTGGGTGGAATTGATCTGTATAGATCAGAACAATGTTGCTGCGTACATTCTTAGTTCTGTTCCTGAGCAGTTTTTTGCAGTGTAGTGGGCATGGATTGTTGGGGTTTTCTCTCTAATACTGTGGGGTCTTTACCTTACAGTGTGAAGAGCCTTGAGGCGACTTTTGTTTGTCATTGAATTGAATGTCGTCCTGCTAGGGTGACCACTGTCATAGGGCTGTGTGCTTAACCTGCAACAAGTAATATCCACATAAAAGCTAAAAGCCAAAGGTCTGCCTGCAGAACACAGAATTGTAGAAAGATGATCAATGTTATGCATGTCATCTGACCATGCTTTTAATGTTGTGGCTGACTGTTGTATGTCTCCACTAGTTTAGAAATTATTTGACAACACAACCTCATGTTACCGTATATATACAGTCATGGAAAAGAAAGCACATCCTCTTTCAATTCCAAGGGTTTACGCATCAGCAAATAATTAAAAAAAAAAAACACCTGGTCTTTGGCAGGTCTTAAAATTAGGGAAATACAACCTCATTGTTTATATGATGAAAACTGAGACAAAGTCCAGAAACAATGTGAAAAAAATTAAGTACACCCTTACTGCTTCCACAGGAATTCAGAGGATGAGTAGCAGCCAGGTGCTGATAATCAAAGGTTCTTTATTTATGGATCATCAGCAAGTGTGACCACCTGTATAAAAGAAGTTTTGTCTAGAGCATTCAGTGGTTGCCAGGAGAAAGTCTGTTCTCACTAAAAGACCATGGCAGCACAGCTTAGGATTGTAAATTACATCTTAACAAACTACACAGCTTGTGGAACGATGTTCTTTGAACAGATGCGATAAAAGTGAAGATTTTGGGCATAATGCTAAGCACCAAATTTGGCATAAACCAAACACAATAAATGAGCACAAACACCTCTGACCAACCGTCAAGCATCATGTTAAAGGACTGATGATGGGCTTGTTTTGGAGCCACAGGATCTGGACACCTTGCAGTCATTGAGTCAGCCATGAACTTCTTTGTATATCAAATTATTCTAGAGTCAAATGTGAGGCCCTCTGTCTGACAGCTTTACCAAAATAGGATCATGCAAAGGACAATGATCTCAAGTACAAAAAGCAAATCTAAAATAGAATGGGCGAAAAAGAATCAGTGTGTTGCAATGGTCCATTCAAAGTCCAGACCTCAATCTGACTGAAATGAGACCTGTGTACAAACAAATGCCCACAAAACTCAATTAACTGAGGCAATGTTGTAACAAAGAGCATGAATGTATTCATAACAGTGTGAGAGACTGATAAAGTCATTCAGAAAAGAAGTTCTTGCTGCTAAAGGTGGCTTTACAAGCTATTAAAACCGGCGGTGTATTTAATTTTTCACTAATTTCTTCTCTTTTTTTGGCTTCATTTTTGTTAAGTAACTAAGGATGCAGTGGAGTCTGTTGTTGTTGGTTTACATCTGAAGTTGGATTTAAATCATTTCAGAACCTGGTAAGGACCAGATGATGATGATGATGATGATGATGATGATTATGATGATGATGATGCAGATTATTATTATTATTATTATTATTATACATAAAACCATGAAACTGAATGAGGGTGTACTTTTTATTTACAGATGACTGTATACAATCTTAATAACTTTTATGCAGGAAGGTTTTGTTATTTTATTATAGATTAATTTTAAAAAAATTAAATCTCAGGTATCAGATTCTTCCTTAATCAGCAGAATCCAAAGTCATCCCTAAGTTATGTTATCCCAGCTATTGCTGTGCTGTCTGAGACACAATATATTGTCTTATGTGCGGCTGCTGGCACAGAACAACCATGTGCTCACATTGTTATTTCGATTCCTGTATATTTTGCTTTGTTTTTAACATTTCTTTGCTCTGCTTTGTGGCACTCTCCACTTTATATTGTAGCAGACATGTTTTGACAAATATTCTCTCAAAGAACACAATTCTGTCACTGATACAAGGGCAAAAATACAAGCAGTAATCTGACTACATATTGTCTGGAATGTTTTAGGGTTTCCAGACAGCCACATAGTCCCCTGGCTCTTAAGTCCTCCTTCTGGCTGAGAATCAAACTCATCAGGCCTCGCTCTTTCCAAGAAAACAAGCTGCCTTCAGCTATCAACACACTAGCAATCATGCTCATGGGAGACTGTAGTTATGATGATCACATGAGACTCTAGCTATCATGATCACAAGTTTTCATGTACGGGAGATTTTACCCTCCAGAAGGAGCAAAATAAATATCATTTTATGTAATTACAAAAGGTCAAGCAGCCGGCAAGAGATGTAGGAAGTGGAGAGGAAGTAATCAGAGCAGCAGTCTGGCGTTAGGAAGACTGACAGAATATGTGCCAGCCAGTAACAAGACAGCGCATCGTAGAGGTTCTTGTTTTCCTGTATGATGGCTCTGAAGCCCCGGGGTGCACTGACAACATTACCATACTCTTCACCTCCTATACACAATGCTCGTGTCATCATTGCCTTGGTGTGGCGTCGCCCGTTTGAGACTTTGACACTGTTGCTATTTTAGAGTGTCACTTAAGGTTTCAGGCACAAGCTTATTAGTTCAATCAGACTCAGAGCGGATGCTTAGTGTGTGCCAACTTAAAATCCAATCTGAGCATGTTGAATCCCAACTTTGCCAAATCTCCCTGTGTGGCTCTTATAGTCAAGTGTAAAATTTGATTTTAGAGTGGAAGGTGATTTACGGCAGTGACGCATCTGAGAGGAAACCTCTCCAGTGTTTGAGGAAAAGTGCTTTTAGGTAAACCTTGTCGCTGAGAGCAGACACAGATACAGTACAGTTGCTCTGTACATATTATTCTCTAGTTTCATCGTCCATTTTGATATGTGGCTGCTTATCTTAATTCCCCTGGGATTTCCTTTCCTGATGCAACATATCGTTTTGTCTTGTCCTTTTCTCACTCTCTACTTTTCTGCACAGTTGAGTCAGTCACAAGCACAATCGCTGTCTAACTATTGATTCTCCTGTGAATAAGACCAAGCCTAACAGTTAAGGTGAAAATAGATTTGTTTTGCAACTTAACATGAAAACTGTAACAAAAAAAAAAAACCCAACTTGTTTTACATCCCAGCATTGGATGCGTCATTTCTTAACAGGTTTCCTACACTCTCCCTGAATACATGCAACAATAATTAAATATTCTGTAAAATATGCTCCATATTTATAGTATTTCTTCTTTTCAAAACAATTAGCTTAATCAGACATATACAACCATGTTAAAAAGCCAGTACACCCTATGATTCAACAGCTTGTAGAACCACTCTTAACAGCTTGAACTTAGTTTGAGCCAGTCATTTTCTGATGACTTTACTGGTCTCTCTCATTGTTGTGGGGGAATTTTCTCCCACTCTTCTTTCCAACATTGCTTTAGCTAAAGCTTCAGGCATTCATTTATGCAGAGGTCTCTTAAGGTCCTGGCACAGTATTTTAGTCGAGAGTTGAGGTCTGGATTTTGGCCTGGCCTTTGCAACATGTTAATTCTTTTTTTTTTTCAGCCATTCTGTTTTAGATTTGCTGAAGTGTTTGGAATCATCGTCTTGTTGTCTTGTTGTATGAACCAATTTCACCCAAGCTTTAGCTGTCAGACAAAGGGCCTCACAAATGACTCTGGAATATTTTGGTATACAGAGAAGTTCATTGCTGACTCAATAACTGCAAGATTCCCAGGTCTCGTTGCTGCAAAACAATCCCAAATCATCAGTCCTCCACCACCGTGCTTGACAGCTGTTATGAGGTGTTTGTGCTAATATACTGTGTTTAGTTTTTACCAAATGTAGTGCTGTGAATTATGCCCAAACACCTTAATTTTTGTCCTGTCCATTCAAAGGACATTGTTCCAGAAGTTTTGTGGTTTGATCAGTTTTTGTAAACCTAAGCTGTGATGTCATGTTCTTTTAAGAGATCAGAGGCTTTCTCCTGGCAGCCCTTACAAACAAGCCATACTTGCTCAGTCTTTTTCTAATTGTACTCTTATGAACTTTGACATTTAATATACTAACTGAGGCCTGCAGAGTCTGAGATGTAGTTTTGCAATTTCTCTGTGCATTGTACGGTCTGACCTTGTAGTAAATTTGCTATGACATCCAATCCTGGGAAGATTGTGGCATTGTGTTAACACACAGCTGAATGTTCCAGACAGCAACCTGCCAAAACTTTTGCTTTTATAGAGGTGGTCACACTGGCTGATGGTCAGTTAATCAAGTGCATTTGATTAGCAACACCTGACTGCTACTTACCCTCTTAACTCCTAAGGAAGCAGTAAGAGTGTACGTCATTTTCACAGGACTGCATAGAGTCCTATGGAGTTTCGATTGATCATTTATTCTATACAATGTCAGAAAACAGTTAAAACAATCCATGCCAGTTTCCCAGAGTACCTGGACCTTTGGGGTATGCTCATCTCTTGAATGCAGTCAGTAGTTTTTTGCAACCCACAGTTAAAAATCTAAAAGAGATAAGTAAAAAATACAGTGAGGAAAGTCAGCAAATGGTTGAGAGCCTAACTGTTCTGTCTAGTCATTTTTTACTGCTTATCCATGTCTGTGTTTTGGTAGTGGAGGCAGCGATCTAAGCAGAGGCACCCAGACCTCTCTCTCACAAAGCCACCTCCTCCAGCACTTCTGCGGGGACACTGAGGCATTCCCAGCTCAGCCAAGAGGCATAATCTCTTCAGAGTGTCCAGGATTTACACCAGGGGATCTTCCTAGTTGGACATGCCCGAAACACCCCACCTTGGGCGCGTTCAAGATGCATCCTAATTAGATATCTAACCTCCTCAGCTGGCTCCTTTTAATGTGAAGGAGTACTCTACAGCTCTACTCTGAGCCCTTTCCAAATAAACTCATAAGGAAAAGCCCAGACATCCTCAGAGGCATTTCATTTTATGTTGTTAATCAAAATAGTGCATAAAAAAGAAATCAATATAGTATGTAAATCTGTAGTGTGACAATATAATGAAAACTTACCATTAGCTATTGCATCCCTTCCACCCAAACATGTTACAAAAAATACACTTGTCATGTAAACTATTAAATTTTGTCCATTTAAATATATACAAGGCAAATTATCCTTACAAAATGCATAGAAGTCGATTCCACTCATTCACAGCATTTTATATTCCTTCACAAAATAAGGCACAAATAATTCATTCAAATCTTCAATGCTTTTTTTTTACTCTTTGTTTTTTTTCTAATTAAAGAAACATCAATGCACTGGACAAAAATCCTGCTTGGATTTTGTGTCAGAAAGCTCAGCAACTCATGATGCAACATTTTTGTTGTAAATAGATAAGATGCCATGATGGATGCATGTACTTTCACCAGTACATCAGAGATGAGAAGTGTAAATATTCACATTCACAATGTGTTAACATCAATTAAGCAACATGTTAAACATCTGGCATGTGAGCAATCATGAAAACAAAGGGTGTTTTTGAACTGAAGCCGACAGAATATATGAAATAGCAGGAATGTCTATTTCGGGACAATGGATAACAGTACTTTTTTCTACAGGAACACTGTAATTTATTAACATTCACTATTTGCAAATCCATCTTTTCTTTCAAAGCACAGTATAAATAATAAGACTTTTTCTATTTATTATTTGTCATGATTTCAGTGCAGGTATTCCCAACTCTGCATGTATGTACGTGATCATGTTTATGTTTGTGTTTGTAAGGGGAAAAGAGCTTAAGGATGGCATAGCACAAGCTTGTTATTCTACCCAGCACTCAATCACACAACAGCTTCATGAAAAGAGAATAATGCTGGAGAATCATCCTCCTTGGTGCTTTCCTCTTCCTCGACCTCTGTGTTCTCTCTCTCTCTCTTTCTCTTTCTTTTCCCCTGCAGTGTGTGTGAGTGGTATCCATCTGTCAGTTGTCAGTGCCAGGGAGTGATACAGAGAGCTGTCACTTCTCATCAGCCTGCATTGGTGAGGCCTTTTGCAGCTGCCCTGCCTGACTCGGGGCCAGAGGAAATGTGTATGGGGAGGGGGGGGTTGTGCTAAGGAGAAAAAGAAAAGAGAGACAGGACAGAGAGGCAGAATGGAGAGAAGGGTATTCAGGGGGCAGGAAAGCAATTAAACTGGAAACAATCGACGGAAAGATGAAGAGCAATGGGAACCAGTACAGGACACACAACAGACTGTAAATATCACATTACCTTAATATGTTCAACAGTGTAAAACTATGTGCTCCACAGGACATTAAGCCATCCATGACCTTTATCAACCTCTGTTGGTGACCAGCAGGAACTGCAACAATGTGTGTCTCTTTTAGTGTCTGATACAGGATAAATAAATCCAAAGACTGATTAAAGTGTTTAAAACGAAAGGAAAATACAACTCATTAGTGCAACACTCTGATGTTTGCATTGGACACTTAAGCCAAAAAAACGTATGGACAGTGAAGCTAATGTCTTAACAGATTTTCTCAGATTTCACATGAAAGCACTATGACAGAAGTTTTAGCTGACAGTAGGTCCCTCCTGCTGAGAAGAAGGAATCACTGAAACAGCATCTGCTGATAAATCTTTTCTTTACAGAGCCTGAGGTACTGGTACACTATATAAATGAAAACTTTATGAGTCATAGAAGTTAATTATTAGACTAATGGAAAAAAAACACTTATTTTCAGCCATGCAAGACAATAAACCACAGTACTACAGTAGAACACATACTGTAGTGTTTGATGGTTTAGCATCACTCACTCACATTTTACAGAGCTTTTCAGTAGATGTAGAGGGAGGAAATATTTTGAGGCAATGATTTACAATGTGCTCTTTTTTATGATGGTTGATCCATAACCAGGTCAAAAAAACAGATGTTATCTTCTGTTCCCCCAAAATAAAAAATATCATTTGACTCTCTCTCACAAGCATATATGCATGCATCAGAGAGTCAAATCAAATTTAACTTAACACATGTACTGTAGAACATTATCTAACAGCATTTCTATAAAAATAAAAAATACACTAAAGTAAAATCTTAATTCTGAGCAGTCAGAAGCTTTCAAGATTTACAGAAGAACATCAGTTTCAAATCAAATCATTTTAACTCCAAAAATCTAAAATCTAAATTTAAAAATTCTAAAACTTTCAAGTTTTACAGGAGAACAAAAAGTAAATTCTTTGGTCAGTTTCAAGTAAATAAAGTAGGTATTAATATAAAATAAATTTTCAAATAATCTGCCTCTGTACTGTATCCTTTCATTTGTTTTCCAACAATTTAAAACCATTTATTAAACATTTTGTACATTTAGACTCTCAGTATAAATTCTGTAAGTCTTAAAGTCATGAATTCATCTGTTTAGTCTTCAGGAAAGTGTGCAGTTTAAAGACATTCGCTGTTCAGATTGCAGCCTTGGTCAGTGCCGTGGGCAGTGAGGCTCAGATATGGTTTAGATGTGTGACTGTCTCTCTGCGCTCTGTGTATAGCTGAGCTGTCTGAGATAAATGCTAACAAGAGTTCATTACTTTAATCAGCTGCTTAAATTGGACATTGTCCACTATGCTTACTGCCATCGTGTTTAGGTGAAGCGTAGGCTAGCAGCCAGAAGCATGTTTCCGGCTCCACCTAAAAAGCATGGCTGTAGCTCTTTTCCAGACACGTGATGGTTTAAGCAGCACTGTTCTAATTATGATTTGCCGTTCATGTTTTCTGTCAAAACATGAACAGCATGAGTTTCATCGATGTTATATTGACCGTGTCTTTAATCTCTATCTAGAAAAAGTTCTATCGCGATAATTTTCATTATATTTTAATCTCCCAGCTCTATTCTGAAATTGTTCCACAATTTGTAGATGCAGTTGCTGGCAGACTGCTGAACCTCTGCCCATCTTTATTTCTTTGAGACTCTACCTTTCTAAGGTGGTGTCAAGAAGCATTGAGAATTCTGAGCCCTCGCCCAGCATAAACATCATATGAACTGGCATAATGATAGGCCATAGACGACTGAAATAATTATGTGCCAATGCAAATGTAACCACTGCAATGATAAGTGATTTGTCAACATATGTTGGAAAGATGAAGTATTGAAGCAATGATGACTAAAGTTGAATAGATATAAATGTCAAAATAAGGTTGGGTTAAAAATAAGCAACTTTTTGAATTGATGCAACTAACAACAATGTCGAACAACTAATAATATAATGGGTATTGAACTGATTAAGATTTGAAGTGTGACCTTTCCTCTGAAAGCTAAATAGAGTAGAGTATGGTAACTCAGAAAAGGGGAACAGGAAACAGCTGGCTGGTTGATCCCGGACTGTGCAAAGATGTCTCCTGACAAAAAAGGGGAAGTGCAGTAGACACAAGGATCAACCATAGACAGGATGGAAAATAACAGCCGATGAGGTCAGAGCTGTGCAAGAGT
>VUQH01002774.1:0-15512 GCA_015106775.1 Etroplus canarensis
CCCCTCCTTGGTCTTCGGCCAACAGTAGCATAGTTTCCACCAGCACCCTGTTGGCTAACGGCACCGGAAGCGGTCGTTGTTAACCCGGGCTGCGACCGATCCGGTATGGAAGTCGTGTTATGAATCCGCATATTTGATTTGGCAAAGTTTTTACGCCCGATGCCCTTCCTGACGCAACCCTCACCATTTACCCGGGCTTGGGACCGGCACTAGGACTACACTGGATTGTGGGCCCCTGTGGCTGGTTTACCACCTCAATATCCAGTCATGTAAAAAACTAAGTACACCCCATGCTTCAGTAGCTTGTAGAACCACCTTTGGCAGCAATAACTTAAAGTAGTAATTGCTTTCTCTTGCATCATCGTGGAGGAATTTTGGCCCACTCTTTTTTAGAGCAATGTTGATGAAAATTGAACACAGTATATCAGCATATACACCTCATACCAAATGTCAGGCAAAGAGGTGAAGGGCTAATAACACAATAAACAAAGACACTAAAAGCACAGTAGAGTTATTCAACAAAAATATACTGTAGGATACCTGCATACATGTTACAGTACTGGATTTTTACATTAGTCTCATGCAAGAGCATAGTGTGTTTATATTAGACTCTAATGAACTAGAGTCTAGTTCATTGAGGTTTGCAGGCATTGGTTTATGCACAGCTCTCTTAAGGTCCTGTCACGGCATTTCAATTAGTTGAAGATCTGGACTTTAACTGGATCTTTCCAACACCTTGATTTTTTCTTTTTCAATCATTCTGTTGTAGATTTGCTGCTGTGTTTGAGATTCCTGTCCTGTTGAATGATGTAGGACAGATGGCCTCACATTTGAGTCCAGAATAATTTGGTTGCAGAGAAGTTCAACTCAATGACTGCAAGGTGCCCAGATCCTGTGGTTGCCTAAATTATTAGCCCTTCACCACTTTGCCTGACATTTGGTATGAGGTGTATATGCTGATATACTGTGTCTGGTTTTCACCAAATCCAGCATTGTGCATTATGGCCAAACATCTCTACTTTGTTCTCATCTGGTCAAAGGACATTGTTCCAGGAAGTTTTTTATTTGTTCAGATGCAACTTTGCAAATCTAAGCCATGCTGCCATGCCATCCTTGTTCAGTCATTTTCTAATTGTACTGTTGTGAAATTTAACGATTAACATTCTAAGTGAGGCCCGTAGAGAGCTTGTTTTTTTTCTTATTCCTCTAAGCCTTGCGCGGTCTGACCTTGCAGTGAATGCTGGGATGTCCACTCCTGGGATGATTTTGGCATTGTGTAAATATACCTGAATGCTCCAGAATAACAAACTGCATAGAGCCTTGTAAAAAACGCTTTATAAACAAAGTTTTTTTTTAAAGGAGGAGAATAATTGCAAATGTTTCTAAAGTTAGTGAATACTAATGGTAGAAATTAGGAGCTCAGTTATAAATAATTGTGATTTTTGCCATTATCAAACAGGCCTACCCCTGACTTCACCTCTAGTGTCACAATCAAAAAAGACATTGTGCTTTGGAGTAATATATGAACTGCTATGAAATTTAGTACACATATTGATACAAAGTAGTAATTTGCCTGAACCAAGACCCTGTTTTGGGTTCAAACTTCTGTTCATGAAGGGCAGCAAATCAGAACTAGGCTTAAAAATGGAGAGAGAAGGGAGCTAAAAAAAAGCTTGTTTCTGATAGAGGATGAACTGAGGGGCTGCACCAAGGCCCAGTATGGTGCAAGTAAGGATTATTATGAACAGTGGATCATGACAACCTACTCTATGAAGTCCAAGAACAGTAATCTGAAGTTCAAACTGAGTTTAAAAGGCCCAGGTTTAATGCTAGTAAGATGTGAACAAGGCAACATGCTTAAACAAGATTTGAAGGATGATGTTTTCTTCAGCATTTCAGTCTTGATGACAAAAAAAATTGGTGTAAACTTTAATGTATGAAGTAGGTAAAACTGCCTGCAATTACACTTCACTCCAAGTATGTCAAGCTTGGATAAAGTCCAAGCATAATATCATTTTCTTTATTTGTCTGTATTCATCATCCCAACCGGATCTTGCAATTTTTGTTTCTGTTTTAACATGTTCTTCTACTTGAAAATTGACTTGTGCCAGAACTGTTAATGAACTAACCTGTTTTTGAATAAAAGGGAGGAGACAAAGAACACGTGAGGGAAAGACCAAAATGAGTCACACCATGGCAGCAGCCCTAAACCCCCTGGAGATGGAAGAAATGGAGCCTTCCACTCTGCTCATAAACACCCAGCTGTCAATCAAGACTGCTAATGATAAGAGCTCTATTTTAACTCAAGGTCAACAACATCTTCTCCCTGAGCATGCCATGGCTTGGCATACAGTGATAAACAGCCTCCTCTGTTTACTTGTGTGAGGAGCCAAGAGCTCAACACTAGACATGGCAAATGACAAGAAAAGGGGCCCTTTTCAGAGGATACATGAAGAAATCTTGAATTTTTTTGACCAATGGTCAAATGAAGATTATTTCCTCTGGCCTACAACCAGCTTGTGTGGGTACAATGGTCCTGCAACGCAAACAAGCATTGACATTGAGGGAGACAGGCCGTGTCACGGGTGGTAGTGTCGATAAAACACCCACAAGGAACCTGGAACAGTACGTGGATGACAGGAGAACACAGCCTGCATTAAACAGCAGTCCAACAGTTACACAGTTGCTAAAAGAGCTTTTTAGGAGGGATTTCACCTTACCAAAGCCTCTATCAGAGCCCTGCATTGACCGTGGCAGCTTTGGCTAAATGAGCCCATTTCTTTTCGCCGTGTAGACAGAAAGAAGGATCGGCTGCCTGCCTGCCTTCCTTTCCTTTTGCAAAGCTGCTCGGCCCAGTTTTTTGGCAGGCATTGCCAAAAAGGGACTTAGAGGGAGGAAGGCAGTATTTTTTTCCTGCCCATGGTCTACAGCAGGAGAGAAGCAGATGACTGTCCTCCTGAAAGCTTTTTTCCTTTCTATAATCCCCCAGAGCTAGCTCCTGCTGCACCCCGGGGGGTGGGTGCTGCGTGTGAATGTGTGTTTATTTGAAGCAGCAGGCAAGAGGGGCTCAATTCATGTAAAAGGTGGTGTATCCTGGGGCTGGTGCAGTTCTCTGGATAGCTTCATTTCTGCAAAGTGACACATGCATGAAAATAAACTACCAAACAAACACATAGCAGGTGAAGGTCCATCAAATCCATCCCACAGAAAGCTGTCACAGGAATCACAAGACCTACCTCAGTGCCACAAAACCTGACCCGCCAACCACATCTCATCCTCTCAGCTTTTCATCCCATGCCCGGCTTGCTAGTGCCCGCTGCCCGCTGTGCTAGCATGCCATCATGGCATCATTGGGGGATGAAGTGCAGCTGACTCAATCTGTTTCACCTGACAGATGACCCTCCAAGAACAGGAATTGGAGGGCAGCGTCAGCTAAAGTTCAGAGGTAAGAAGTAAATACTACATGGACTCATTCAAGCTGCAGCAGCCAATATTTCCAGGATTTTAAAATTGTACAATATGCACAAAAACAGTACTCAGAGATTTAGGACCATATTGACATGATAGCTTCACACATGTTGCTGCACATCTCAAAGGTGCTCTATTGGAGTGAGACCTGGTGACTGCGAGGCCATTTGAGTATGGCAAACTTATTGTCATTTTCAAGAAACCAGTTTGAGATGATCTGAACTTTGAGACATGAAAATCTATTCTGCTAAAAGCAGCCATCAGAGGAGGGGTGCACTGTTGTCATAAAGGGATGTACATGGTCAGCAATAATCCTCAGGTAGGCTGTGGTTTTTAAATGATGCTCAGTTGGTATTAAGGAGACTAAATTGTGCCAAGAAAATATCGCCTACACCATTACACCAGGAGCAGCACCACCAGCAGCAGCCTCAACTGCTGGTACTAGGCAGGATGGATTCATGCTTTCGTGTTTTTAAGACCAAATTCTGACCCTACAATACAAATTCCACAGCAGAAATCAAGCCTCATCAGACTAGGCAACATTTTTCCAATCTTCTATTGTCCAAGCCCTTGTGAAGTGTAGCTTCAGTGTCCTGTTCTCAACTGACAGCAGTGGCATCTGCTGTGATGTTCTGCTGCTGTAGTCCATCTGCTTCAAGGTATGACATGTGTGTTCAGAGATGCTCTTCTGCATATCTTGGTTGTAACAAGTGATTATTTTAATTATTATTGACTTCTTATTTGCTCAACACAGTCTGGTCATTCTCCATTGATCTCTGGCATCAACAAGGCATTTTCTCCCAGAGAACTGCTGCTCACTGGACAGTTTCACTTTCAAGTAGATCAGCAGTTTCTGGAATATTTAGACCATCCTGTCTGGCACCAAAAACCATGGCATGTTCAAACTCACTTAAATCACCTCTCTTTCCCATTCTGATGCTCAGTTTGAACTTAAGCAGGTCATATTGACCAGATCTAAATGTCTAAAGGCATTGTGTTGTTGCCATGTGACTGACTGATATCTGCATTAATGAGCAGTTGAAAAGGTATATCAATCTATTTGAAAAACTGCAAGAAATAAGGTGGGATGAGCACCTTAAAGCGACATCAGCAAGAACAGTCCAACAATTATACAAAGAGGAATAATATAGTAGTGCTGCAAATCATAAACCCATAAATTCCCTCATTTCAAATATCTAAGCTTGTTAAAGGCTGCAAAAAGATATCTTTTTAAGTTCACTGCTTATAATCTTTATGGACAGAATTTCTAGGCAAAGCCAAAGGGTGGAGGGTGGAGGTGTCACATTCGGTGGTCTCAGGATCTCGTCTCTGCTTTTCCTGAATGATGCGATTCTGCAGGTCTCATTGCGCCACAACCTACAGCCAAGTGAGAAGTGGCTGGGATAAGAATTAAGATCTCTAAGCCTGAGGGCCATGCTTCTCAGACAGAAAAGAATGGCATGCCTATAGCGGGTTAGAAATGTGCTGCTGCCCCAGATGGAGAAGTTTAAGTATATCAGGGTGTTGTTCATAAGTGAGAGGAAGGAGGAAGTGAGAGTTTGACAGATGACTGGTGCAGCATCTGCAGTGATATGGACACTATACCAGCCTAATGTGGTGAAGAGAGAGCTGAGCATGAAAGCAAAGCTGTTGATTTACTGGTCGATCTACGTCTCCACCCTCACCTATGGTCACAAGTTCCGGGTATTCATCGATAGAATACAAGATTACAAGTGGTGGAAATTTGCTTTCTCTGAAAGGCGTCTTGGCTCTCCCTTAGAGATAGGCTGAGGAGCTCAGTCATTCAGGAGGGGCTCCGCGTAGAGCTGCTGCTCCTCCACATCAAATGGAGCCAGCCAGGAGGGGATTCAGGCATCTGATCAGGATACCTCCTGGATGGCTCCTTGGTGAGGTGTTTCGGGCATGTCCTACTGGCAGGTGGCCTCAGGGCAGACCCAGGACCTGCTGGAGAGGTTAGATCTACCAGCTGGGTTGGAAAGAAGAGCTAGAAGAGGTGACTAAGGACAGAGAGGTCTGGACGTCTCTGCTTAGACCAGTGGTTCTCAAACTTTTTCACTAAAAAAGGTCATAGTCCATACTGCACAAAAATGCACACCCCGCAATCTTATCAATCGCAAAAAATAAAAATAGATCTATTCCCTTTAAAAAAAACATACCTATTTGCCTTAGTTTCATATTGTTTTTTCACCTGGTTGTCTGAGTTCTACCTGCAGTAGCTCCACATCCCACTAGTGGGCCTGCCTCACAATTTGAGAACCACTGACTTAGACTGTTGCCTCCCTGACCCAAACTTGGATAAGCAGCAGAAAATGGATTGCAATATTTCAGTGGATGCATTTTATGAATATCGGCAGTGCTACAATAGACAACCAGTGGCCAAAAGCACTCACAAAAAACTCATTTTAATACAGCTAGAACAGTAGTATCATGACTCTGGGTCATCTTTAAGGCCAAGCTGTGCCTCGTTTTCCATTTCATCTGAGCAAAGCCAAGCAAAACAGCCCTGAAGGCAACATAGCTGATTAGGAGATTGAAGCAGATTCAAAACTTGCAGGGTAATGAAGTTTCCATCTTTTTCAGCCAAAAACTTCTCAAATGCTTCAACACACACTACTGTGAAAGAAGGCGAAAAAAGAAAAACAAATGATGAGACATTTTACTTGCAGCTGGATGTGTGATTGCTACATTAAGATGTGGATGTTGTGATTTTTAGATCTATTTCAAGAGCAGAGTAAATATTAACACATATTTATATTTTTTTAGTTGGAAAATGATCTTATCATTTCAAATGAAGTTGTTTGCAATGCCACCAACCCTTTCTTGTTTTTAAGCACCAGTTCACACTCCTGTTTTATCCTAAAGTAACAGGCAGCCTTTGAAAGAGGTGCAGAGTTGTGTTGCAATAAATTCATAAAAGTAAAGCTTTATTTCCCTTTGAACTTTCAGAGCATATTGTGGTATGTGAATGTACAGTGTTTCCTGATTCTGAGAGCATAAAATAGAAAATGATGAATAAGGTCAAGAATGGGAGTGAGCAGATGTGCAAACGAGAGATGGAAAGAAAGGGATGCAGACAGACAGAAATATGCATAAAAGATGTTGAGAAAGAGTGGAAATGGAAAAGAATAAAGAAAAGAGGAGAGAGTTGGTGTGGAAGCACGGAGAGAAAGATGCAAAGAGAACAGAGACAGAAAGAGAGAGAGGGAGGCAGACAGAGAAAGAGAGAGAAAGACTTCTAGTAAGTAGCTTTCTCTTGGTTATTGGTTTCAGTGACTGGTCAAAACTATTCTTCTCCATTCTTCTCCTCTCTCTCTCTCACCGGCACCTTTTTTCCCCCTCCATGGCGTGAAAGATAAAGCGGACGGGCCCAACTGTGTGGCTGGCCCTTGTTCACAGCAGTGGCCTTTTGAAGCCAATTTTCCAGCTCACGGAGCAGAGAAAGACAGGGAGAGACGGATAGAGAGAGACAGAGGGACTTGGAGGAGAGTTGAGGATGAGGGGTGTTCAGGGAGCTGGGGGGTGCTGGGTGGGACTGGGGAAGTTTTAGGTATGCGATTTAGGGTTAGAGTTGAAGTACTGAGGTGAGAAAATGCACAGGCACAGCGGGATTACGGACCAAAATATTCCTCACACCTTCAGCGCTGAAAATAACAGAGGGAATATCATTCACTGGACCCAAAACTGTACCGGCAGTGCTTCCAGTGTGATTTTTAAAAAGCAGTGGAGCTTGGGGGTAATTCTGCACTTTGGATTCAACACCAGACCCTTTCATGGTACAAATTATTTTGCAGTGCATTTCTGAAAAGTGCTTTCTACTATATGGGCTTTAATTCTTCACATTAAGACTGCAGCTTTTTATGTTTAAGAAGCAGTTCTTACTAACAAAAACACCCGCACTCTTCATCATAGTGAAGTGAGGACTAAATAAAACACAGATTATAAATTATTTGATTTCTATCAACTCTGAGATTCTTTTACTCTATTCTTAAGTCAAAAATAATTAAAAGACAGAGCAAATCAACAAGCAAATGCAAATCAAACAACTACAGACTGTTTGGTGACAGATAACAGGATAGACACACGGTTAAAAAATGTGTTTGCAAACAACCATAAAAAAAGCAAAAGCTGACAAAACGTTCAGCTCACTTCCATTAAGCTTAATAAATTCCAGGAAATGGCTTGTGTATGTGTGTTTGTTTGGGGGAGGGGTAAAGCATGAAGGAAGGATCATTAAAAATGTTAACTGGCTGCATAAAACGAACTGTGTATGTTTTCCTCTCCTTTCTGCCCCCCACCCCCCTTCGTGCAGTGGCTCCACTTATCAGCATGAGGAGGGAGGAGGTGGTTGGGGGGGGGGAGGTATACGAATTAAGACCACATAGGGAAAGAAATCAGACTTTTTTAAATGCCGAGAGACTGGCTAGAAAATTGGCTTAGTGCGGCAGATAGCGAACTGAACAAAAGGAACATATATATGAGCTTGAAGTGATTGAAGTAGCTGGCGTCGCCCGATGTGTGCCCAGCATTTGATTCCCGCTACGGCTCTTACATAAACTGCTCGCTTAATTTCACACCGTGCATCTGAAAAATGACAACAAACGCTTTCATTAGAGCGCGATGCCGTAGCCCCATGAAGAGACTTTAATGTTCTTGAAGCGAGGAGGAAGGAAGGGAGCAGAAGGATGAGAGGAGGAGGGGGGTTGAAGGAGACACAGAGACTAAACTAGGTGAAGGAGTGTGATAAATGTGCCGTGCGTTCCAAAAACAAGAAGAAAAACCAGCAAACAGCATCTGCTTTGATTATTTCAATATTCATGTCCCCCCCCCTTCCAATTCCTCCTTCATTCTCTGCTGCGTGAATTTGTTTTCCTAGCATGCAATTGGTAACGCTCATCTTTTCTCCCTCTCGCTTCTCTCTTGGTGAATATTTTGCATATGCTTACTGAGGTACAAGGAGTAGACTTAAGCCCGGTTTGGTAATTTGAAATTTTTCATCTGCTTTCGGCATGAGGCCAATCCTGCGTTGACACAGAATCGGGTCATGGGTAGGGTTTTGCCAGAGGCCACAGGGATGTGCGTTTCAGCCTGTGTGTGAACGTGTGGGCGTTCTCCTTCACGCTGTACCACAGCTTAGCTCTCTTACTTATTTCATATGGTGATGCATGAAGGTGCAACAGAGGAACCACCCTTGAGGTGACTAATACACCATCCCCAGTCTCATCCAGGAGAACAGGTCTCTCCTCAAACTCGACTGCTTTGTTGCCTTTTTTCCATTGGTGTCTGGTGTGTGTCTATACGTCTCTCTGTTTGTAAAAACATGAAAAATGTTTTTGTTACTCATACCAGGGCTTGAAATTAACACTAGAAAGTATTAAACAACCCTAAAAGCTAAGATTTTTTGTCATAGTAACTTATGAAGTTCTATGTTTTGCTGAGTCCCATTGCTTTAATTCTTTCTTTATGATATTTTATTATTTATTGCGGTCATTTAGACTTAGCTTAGCTTGTCCTTGGCAACATCCTGGTTTAATAATCAGAGCATCCATGCCTGTCAACTTATCAATTACAGTTTAAGAATTTCTTTGTGAACAATTTGGAATTAGGAGGATTTCTACACTAATTACTCATAATTAGCCAAGTCAAGAGCAGTAGTACTTCATGTTTTTATTTAACACACTAAGCAATAATTTACAGTTCAGGCTTGGAAAAATATATCAATCTGTTGGACTTCTTAAAAAGTTACTTGCAGTCGGATATTTCAGTGTAGGAGATCAGGTCAGAAATATGTGATGTAGTGCACTTGCATTTATATTGCGCTTTTCTAGTCTTACTGAACACTTGAAGTGCTTTAGACTACAAGTCACATTTTAACAGTGCTTTATTCTATATACTTCATGTACTTTATCTACCTCACATCCAAAATCAATTTGTAATCACCTAATAACCTAACGTGCATTCCTTTGGATTGTGGGGGGAGCTGGCATTTGTGAAAGAAATCCATGCAGGCACAGGGCAAACACGCAAACTCCACACAGAATGGCCCCAGCAGGGCTTCGAACCAAAAACCTTCCTGCTGTGAGGTGACAGTGCTAACAACAGCACTACTGTGCCACCCATGCAGGCTGTGGAGGTGAACAGAATCTTCTGATAACTTTTATGGAGAGAATTTCTAGGTGCAGCCAAGGGGGGGAGAGGGTCAAAATTTGGTGGTTTGAGGATCACATCTCTGATGTTGTCCTGTTAGCTTCATCAAGTAATGACCTCAAACTCACACTGGGGCAGTTTGCAGCCAGCAATAAAATGACAGGGATGAGAATTAACACTACCAAGTCTGAGGCCAGGAGTCTCAGCTGAAAATGGGCGTAGTGTCTATGGGAAGTTTGGGAGGACTCGTTGCCTCAAGTGGAGGACTTTAGGAATGGGGCAAGAGTGGACCAGGAGGCTAAAGCCTAGTTTATGCTTGTCCCACTCATGAACCAAAAAGTGATGTCATAAATACTGGTACTTGGGCTTGTCGTGTACCTACTGATTTTTGTAACCTGGAGCATGCAGCACAGCTGGGTTGAAAACACGAGTGTAAGACTGTATTCACTTTTACTATCATTTTAGTGACTTATCAGCACAGGGGCTCCAAGAGTCACTGGTTATACAAAGGGTGATGCTGCAACAGCGCAAATATAAAGGCTGTGGTGTAAAGTCACAATTGGTGCATGACAAAACCAATGCGATAACCATAAACCAGGCTGAGCAGATAGACCGGCAGAATGGCACAGTGTCGGCAACAATGCAGATGCTGGATCAGTCTGCTGTGGTAAAGAGAGAGGTGAGTGCAAAGGCGAAGCTGTCAAGTTACTAGTCAATCTACGTTCCTAAACTCACCTATGTCCACAAGCTGTGGGTAGTGATGGAAAGAATGAGATTGTGAATACAAGCAGCGGAAATTAGTGTTATCTGAAGGGTGTCTAAGCACAATCTTGAAGATAAAGTGAGGAGCAATGCCATTAGGCAGGGGCTCAGGGGACAGCCCAGAGCTTTTCCATATGCAAAGGATCCAGTTGAGGTGGTTCAGGCATCTGATCTGGATATGTCGTGGGCACGTCCTAGATTGGCATGTAGAACTGGGAAGCATCCCCATGGCAAACCCAAAACACGCCAGAGAAACGGTGTCTCCTGGTTCCTGCTTAAGACCAGGATAGATTGACTGAAATGTTTATAGATTTTCCTTTGCCTTAGCATCCTTTTTACAAAATGTACTTGTTACAACACCTGTCAGGGATGTCACTGCCCAAATCTACCTGTTGTGTGAATCTCAGACTTCATCTTACAGCCATTTACTTAAGACGCTTCAATTTCTCCACATAGGGTAGCAAATATCTACTTAAGAAAGTGAAGGGAGTAATGATTTTCTGTAAAACTGTGGCTTCACAAAGAACTTTTTAATTGCTCAAAACTCCATTTGATATCAAAGGACCTGCAGCATTAAAGATCTGCAGTAACAAAAGCATCCAAGTGGAAGTCATAAACCCTCTCTAAGCCAATAAAATGTCACTGAATGAGCAAAGAGCATTAACCTCTCTGGTTTGCGTGGGGTTAATTATCTTTCTAATTGTTTGCATTCCATAACATTTTCCCTTACCATTATAATGCAGCGCTTACTGTCAGTCATACTTTCCTACTGGCACACTGTGAATGTCAATAGCTTTAAATTTGCCTTTACAGGAAGTATTCTTGTATGAGCAGGTTTTGTTCAAGTGCTTTTACGGAGTGTCTTGTGGAACTTTTATCTTAGTGCTTCTGAGAGGGAATTTTGACAACCCAAACAAGAAGCTGGAACTTCTGAGTTTTTAAGGCGTATGAACAAACCTTTTGACTCAAATAAACCTGTGCTTTCCCTACTGTGACAACTCAAAATGTCTGCTGTCAAAAAAGTCTATACATGCAAGATGTGCATGTCTCCATTTGTCAGAAAATATACAGCATCTATCTGTGTGTGTGCGTGCGCGTGCGTGTCTGTACCTTGAGGCCCTCAGCAGGTGAGCAGCTGATCAAGACCAGGTTATTCCTATGTGTGTTTGTGGGAGTCCAGGGCCACAGCTCCTCTCTAGACTCATCCTGGTTCCACCAGCAGAGCGCCACATCCTGGACACTGTTGAGACCTACATGTCTGTGAAGTCTACGACCACACCCACCCACCTCCACGCACACCACCTGGACACAGAAAAGAGTCAACATGGGCAATAAAAAAGTCAGAAGACAGAGACACCCAGAGCTAAAAAATATCTTATGAGGAATTGGAAGTTATGCAAGTATCTTAGTGTTTCATTAATTTCGATTCACATTCCTGGCCTGTAACACTCGAGGGCTCTGACACTTTCGTGGCTGTAGCCCCTGGTGTCTCTGTTGTCCTTCCCCCATTCTGTTTTTGTTGATATCTAAGGTTGTTTTTTATCTTCCATTATTAATGTCTGTGTGCGTTGTGTTCTGTCAGGCTTGTTGTTTTAGTGATGTGCATATTTTTTGGGAAGGTCCGCCACGCTCTACGGGCCACAACAAAGAGACGCACAGTAATGAGCTCTCGTGGCGCTTGGGGGGTGGGAGGGTTACACACATTCAAACAGACACACAAACAGACACATACATAAATATGTGCATGTATGTATACAAACAGATATTCATAAAGTATATAAACAGACTCATATAGACACACAGAGTGCAGGCACACACACACACACACACACACACACACACACACACACACACAAAACCAGCCCCATATTCATACAAACCTTTCATACACTCTTTATCTCCAGTCACACTCACTAACACAAGGAACCAGAGTCAATAGCTAACACGCACACATTAAGACACACACGCAGACATCCATGACCTCTGTCATGCTGCAGAAGAGTGGCTAAAGCCTGACAGATAGAGGGAGGACAGAGGTGAAGGATGCAAAAGAGAAAAGAATAAATGGTGATAATGAAGAAAAAAAGGCTGATTGTTTGGGTTTGGAAAGAAGGGTAAGAAAGAGGGAAGTGAGGTGATGGGTGCTGTTATGCAGTACAGCTTCGGGGAAAAAGGAATAGAGGAATAAAACAGGCTTGAATCAATGAATGAATGAAGGACAAAACAAAAAGCGCACATATAGAGGTTAAGAAAATAATTGGAGTGTCTGTTATAGATCAATGAGAGGTCTGTGCCAAAATAAATGTTTGAAACCTAGGAAAAGAACAGCTGTAACATGAAAATCCCCCTAAAACTGCATAAGCAGGAATACGGGAAAATCTCTTTAGAAAATCAATTACTAAAAACATGTCTCAAATGGTCCAAAAGTCCTGGAACATGCAGAAATTAGTAAATCGACAGGCTGTACTGTATGAGTAGAGCAGATTTGAGATTCAGTGGTCCATGTCTGCCCTCCTTGCCCCCTCAGGGGGGAAATTTGCTTTGGACACAAAATACGTCTGAAAATGATGGAGGTACATCTGATGATAAAGGGAACAAAGAGTTTCCCCAAACAGCTGAATGGGAGATCACTGACAGATTAGAAATGGAAAAGAAAAAAAAAAAAAATCTGAAAATCACTGGTTTAATAACACACTCTATCTCTACCTCCCGTATGTCCCCTCTGTCCCTACCCATCTCTTCGCTCTTCTAGTTTTTTTTTTCTGCTGGCGTTTGCTGGTCAGCAATAATCAAAAACCACTTTCTGTGGGCCGGATTAGTTTAGCCCCCCTCAACACCCCCTACTCTTCCTTCTCCAGCTTAGCCCACTGGACCAGGGCGGTGTGTGTGTGTGTGTGTGTGTTTGCTGTGGGGGATGGGTAGCTGGGCGTGCATGTGCACATGTGTGATTGCTAAAGGTTGCATGCATGCATGTGCACATGCATTGACAGAGGCGTCCTGGATGTACAATATGGAGTGGTGAGCAGTGGCGGTGATGGGGGGGGGTCTTATCAGGAATGTGCTTCTGGAGACAGACGTACGGTAAGAACGATTGCTTTTCCACACACTGACATGCACGCGCACCCCCCCAACAAACACACACACCTTAACAAAAGGGCTTGGCAGTAACGTGATAATGCCAGGGTTAGCGGTTAGCCAGCTAGCAAGGAAGTATAGTGTGCAGTGTAGTTTTGTTTAGTGCGAAGAAGACACCCATACATAATCAGATGTATTACTGACACCAAGAAAGACACCTCCAGATGAGACTGGGCCCAATACGCAAACAGGGAAGATCTGAGCCCAAAGGCTATATTCTTAGAATAATGTATATTAAATTGAACTGCCAGTTTGTGAAATAGTCAGAGGTTTCCATGTCCCTAAACACAATTTTTTCATTTGACTGTGGCCTCATGTGCAGATTTGTGTCCATGTACAAAAAGTGAATATTATCCTATTTAAAGGGAGGTTAGATGGGTTAGTGATGTGACTCATCATCACCACTCACACCAGAGTCAAATCCTATCTGAGGCAGATTTTTATATAATATGGTGCAAAAGTCTTGAGCCACCCCTCATTTCTTTATATTTTTCTTCCAAGCAGCCATACTTTCTTATCATTTTTTTAAAAGTGGTCTTGAGCAACAATTCTCCAGGTCTTCTGAAGGTCTTTTAAAGTTTTTCTTCAGACACAGGCTGCTTTTGAACTTATTTTCTGTCCAGTCCTTGTACCTGACCATATTCAAAGGAATGTTTTTTTGTTATGCCACTTAACACTGACCTATGAATCAGTCAAGCATAAAATCAGAAAGCATCATCATAAAGGGTCTCAGCAGAAGGGAGGCTGTCAAGAAGCCATTCCTAAGGGAAACAGGGAGAAACAGGGAGATAAGGCTGAGGCATGCCAAATAACACAAGGACTGGACTGAAAATCAGTAGCAACAGGTCCTACGGAGTGATGAATCCATATCTGAAAATTTTGGAATAAATCATCAATAAATAAGGAGGAGGTCAGGAAAGAGCCAACTGTCTACAGCTACCTGTCAAACAAGGAGGCTGCATCATGGTTTGGGGCTGCATTTCAGCCAGTGATGTAGGGGATCTTGTCAAAATTGATGGAATTATGAAAGCAGAAAAGTATAGTTAGATTTTGTTCTGCCATGCAGTACCATCTGGAAAGTGTCTGACTGGAAACAGGTTTATTTTTTAGCATGACAATGATCAAAAACAGACTGTCAATGCAATAAAAGCCTACCTGGATAGAAAAACACACAATGGAACACTATCACTCATGGATTGGTCCCCCAGACCTCAGCATTACTGAAGAAGTGTGGGATCATCTTGGCAGAGAATGGAACAAAAGGCAGAAGAGCTTTGGAATGTCCTTCAGGAAGCCTGGTGAACTATTCCTGAATGCTACTTAAAGAAATGACAAGAAAGCTTGCCTAAGAGTTTCAGGTGTGTTGAAGAATAAAAAGGGTCATATCAAATAATTAGTTTCAAGCTAGTTAGATTTTTACAAATTCTTTTTTTGCCTTAAGCAATGTATTTCTATTTATGTTACAACAAATCACTGTGTCTATTTCCCATTTTCCTAGCAACATATAAAGAAATAAGGAGTGGCTCACTCAAGACTTTTGCACAACACCGTTTTTCAGTTGCTTTATTAATTATCATTAATTAATTATCTTTTTTTTTTTTTTTTGGCCAAGATGGCGGCACGACGGTAGCGCGCGGCCACTCCAGAACTGAGGGGTGCTTGTTCCCCTGTGATTGTCCATGTTCTGACCCGGCATTCGGGTGTTCGGGTGTTGTGGACGCCGGGACGGTGGTGTTCGTGTTCGTAAGTCGGAGGTTCGAGGACGACCAGACGCCGTTGTAGCTCCGTCCACGGACGAGACTAACTGGCGATCCGGCGGCATTGTTTTTCATGATCGCTTACTGACAATCCAGCGGTGTTGCATGAACTGCCGGGCAGCGTCCGGGAGCCAAAGTTTTTGGTTTCCGCGGGGAGTATCGTCGCGGGACTGATGCTGCGGATTAATGGTTTCTGCGAATTCCGATCTCGGCTTGCTGTGTGGA
>VUQH01002775.1:5354-16366 GCA_015106775.1 Etroplus canarensis
GCCGGTCATCATGCCGGGGCTTTTTAACCTGCAGAGGAGCGTCTGGTTGACGCTGGAACGTTGCTTGTGTTCACGTAAGCCTTTCCAGCTCCACCACAGTACCTTGTGAAAAGCCTAGCTTAGAACCATTGTGAAACTTACCTTGTGTGTGTGTATGGATCTGACCTCCGCTCTTCTCCCCCCCCAGATCACCCCTGCTCTGGCTCTCTGGACGACTTGGAACTCTCGGATCAAACTACCCTCTTTGAAAACTGCTGCCCAGCCACCCAGCCCGGATCTCTCCCTTCCCCCCTTGCACATTCAATATATTCAGCATCTGTTACAATAAACTCTGTTTAAATCTGCTTCTGCATCGGATCTCCTCAGTTCTGGCCATGACAGGCTGCCCCTTAGCATCAGAAAGCCGTTTTCCTATACCTTCTATAAATCCAACGTTATGTGCATAGACATCTGCAAATCAAAGAAATTAGTGCTTCGTGAGGGTGACATGCATTGTCAAACAACAGGATAAGTGCTCCAACTGAGACCGAACGCTTACAGTAAAAGCATATCTTCAGTTTGCATCTGCTTTTTAATAACCTTTATGGCACCTTTGCTTGCCTTTCTGTTTGAAGTCTTTCAGGTTTTTTTTCCAGTGCCTTGGTAGTGTCTTTCATTTTTCTTATCATTTCTAGCATCGACATCAACATGGAACTTTAATTCACTTGAGTCTATTTTCCAAACAAGTCACAATTCATTCATTCGCGTGTACCATCAATACTCCACACAGCTCCATGTACCACTTCAATGGCATTCACCTCCACCAGCTTTAACAGGAATTAACAATCAACAGGCAAAAGGTAAAACTACTCCCACTAAACTGCCTAACAGAAGCTAATCTAGCTCACCTCAGTCTTCTAAGCACACAAGTGCTTTATGTACCTACACAGCAACAGTCTTGACTAAGACAGTCTGTCTTAAACAAGTACTACAGCGGTACTCCCGAGCTATTAACTTCAGCTGCTTGAAGCAAAACAGCTAAAGATAAAAACCCAAAACAACCACCTAATAGGGATGTACTGCTGAAGCCCATCAGGGGAATAATTCAGTTCACAAAGCCATGCCTGCTGAATGTGTAGCCTATCTTTAAAAAGTCTGGACTTAAACCTCTCATAAAGGTAAGAGATAAAGGACAGAGTCTCACATAGTGGCAACAGATAATAACCATTGAAATAGGCGTGTCAAAATGACTCTTTCAGTGTGCCATGAAGTCATGACATTAGGAGGCTGTTGTTGCCTATCCTGAAAACAGCTGATTAAGAACTTTTTCTCTTGTGCATAGTGTCTACAGGGAGTAAAGCCCTCAGTATGGAATCACATTTCTCCCAAATAAACCAAATAGTGTGATTTACCACTGAGCTTAATGCAAATGAATCTACACACATTTTTACCATTATTTTCTTTATTGATTCAGCCAAAGTATTTTTAACAGTATATTGTGTACCAACCTGGTACCAGTCCTCTGTAAATGCTGTCTGTGTCTCTTATGCAGACATGCATGATAACATACAGCTCTCTGCATGGAAATATGCATATTTAGAGAATGTATTCATGATATACACTTTGACTATTTAATCTGATCAGAAAAAGGGGGATAATAAGATCAGACATTCAGGAAGGCGTACCATCCGAATCATCATGTTCTTGTCTGAAAACAAAAACAAGGTTTAGTCAGTAAAAGGTGTGTGGATGACTGAAAATGTTTGAGTAAAAAGTGAAAAGAATATTATTATTACCAAAGATCTGTGAGTTTCAAGGATCTCATGTAAATCTCGAGCGAACAGAAGGTGAGCGAGCCACGAGCTGCAGCAGTAGGTGGAGCTGTTGATTCTGATTCTCGATGATTTTGTTTAGCTTCTGGATCACTTTGCTCTGGCAATCTGAAGAGGAAGAGATTCATTCTGATAGAACACTCATTTCAAAATAAAAGCACAGACCATCAAAAAACTGTGCACCATGTTTGAATGGAGTGACTGGTCTGCAGACTCACCTTCTCTGATTTGATCAGCTTTGGGTATTGGGTCTATTGGGACAAGAATGGGGAGCATATCGTTATTCACGGGAGGAGGCAGATAAAGAACCCATACTTCTGCCAAGCCCGTTTCTGAATGCATTTGAGTATACATACTGCTTAATATGCAAGGATTCACAGTGACACACATTCATGTTGGATGAATAACAGGGACTGTCACAGTTTTCAACATGACTTCCTGTTCCTGGCCTTTATTTTGTAAGGACTCATTCCTGTTAAGCCTTTTTGTGTGCCTAAACCTTACAGTTCACATTAGCAGTCTCATTGTTCCCACTTGTTCTTTACCTCATGGCTATATAACAAGCTCTGCTTTTCTCCTCAGTGCCAGATTGAAACTTGTCTCTATCAGGTCTCCCAAGCCTTTGTTTTGACCAGCCTGAGCCTGAGCCTGAGCCTGAGCTTGAGCCTGAGCCTGAACCTGAGCCTAAGCGCACCCTGCCTCTCTACCTTGACCTTGCTCCAGTCTTTTGCCTGACTTCTATATTTGACTGGACTTTGGATTTGGGAAGCACCTTACTTATGGTCATGATCTATCACTGAACCTGGACCAGACAGGACAAACTTTATTGGATTTGGGTTTGAACTTAGAAAGGGAGATGAGTGGAAGTCTGCTTTCAACACCCCATCGGACACTTTGAATACCAAGTCATGCCTGCCAGACTCACTAATGCACCCGCTGCTTTCCCGGCACTCATTGATGACGTTTACCGTGACTGGCTTAACCACTCTCTTTTTTGTATATCTAGAGGACATCCTGATTTTCTCTAAGAGCCTGGAGGAGCATTACATCCATGTTCGGAAGGCAGAGAAATGTGAGTTTCACGAAGATTCAGTCAGCTTCCTAGATTACATTATCGTGAGTGGGCAGGTGAAGACACATCCAGCTAATGTTAACACAGTGGTAGAGTGGCCCCAGCCTACCTCTAGGAAGCTACTCCAACGCTTTCTCCGGTTAGCTAACTTCTACCACAGGTTCATTGAAGATTACAGCCACATTGTTGCCCTTTTGACTCAATTGGCATGACTGAGGATGCAGTCTCCCTGCTTGAAGAAGCGGTTCACCTCTGCCCCTGTCCTGGTTCATTCAGATCCCACTAGGCAGTTCATAGTGGAGGTGGACGCTTCTGATTCAGCAGTGGGAGCAGTTCTCCCCAGGTCTTGGATGGAGTGGTGCACCCCTGAGCCTACTTCTCATCAGTTGTCACCAGCGGAGAAGAACTACAACGTCGGTAATCTGGAGCTGCTGGCAGTGAAACTGGCTCTGGAAGAATGGAGACACTGGTTCGAAAGTACAAAATAGCCCTTAATTGCATGGACTGGATTCAGCCAAGAGGTTAAATCCTTGGCGGGCTAGATGGGCTTTCTTCTTTGGCCACTTTAATTTTACCGTCACCTACTGGCCAGGGTTGAGAAACCAGAAGCCAGATTCTTTGTCTGGCCAGTTCTCTGCCCGAGGAGCCCAACTCAATTCTGCTGGCCAGCTGAGTGGTTGGAGCATTAACTTGGGAGATAGAAGATACCATCACTCACACCCTGAAGGAGGATCTGGACCCTGGAGGAGGACCACCCAATCGCCAGTACATTCTCAGGTCAGTACGCTCTCAACACTTACAATGGTGTCACTGTGCAAAATTCACCTGTCATCTCAGAGTTAGGCGGATACTTACCTACCTACGGAAAAGTTTCAGACCAAAAGTTTAATTCATAGTTTTGATGGCTTCAGTGACAATCTACAATGTAAATAGTCATGAAAATAAAGAAAAACCATTAAATGAGAAGGTGTGTCCAAACTTTTGAGTGGTAGTGTATATGAATCATATGTGTAATACATAGCCTCACACACAAAGCACAGTCCCTAACTGATGGGGTCCTGAAAGCTCTGCTGCAGCAAAAGAAAAGCTACAAACCATCAACTTTGGGCTTCTCTGGGGCCTTTGTTGACTCTAAAGGAACAGAAAGAAATGAGCAGTGTCACGACCTCCGCCTGCTGGTCGGCCTGTCATATGTTTTGTGCTTTGTTTGTCTGTGTGTGCTCTCTCCTCCCTCTGTCTCTCTCTCCGTATTGCTCTCCAGGAGGTGTGGCGGCCCTGACCTAATTACCCTGAGCCTCTCCGTGTTCTAGCCCACAGCAGCACCCTGCTTGCCCGCATCACTCACCGCACTGCACCTGTTTTGCTGCTCTCAGGTAACCATCATGAGCTTATTGAACTGTACCTGTTTGATGCTCCTCAAACGCCCTTGGTTTTGGGACACCCCTGGCTGAGGAAACACAACCCGTCCATAAACTGGTCAGAAAATAAGCTAACCGGCTGGGGCTTCCTCTGCCACCAGAACTGCCTGCACTCTGCTTCTCCTCCTTCTCTCCCGCAGACCTCATCCCTTCAGGAACCACCAGACCTGTCTTCCGTTCCCTCTGTCTATCATGACCTGGTGGCGGTGTTTCAGAAGGATCTCGCCCTGTCTCTCCCACCTCATCATCCATACGACTACGCCATCGACCTCTTGCCAGGTGGACCGCTGCCCACCAGTCGTCTCTACAGCCTCTCCAAACCCAAGAGGGAGGGCATGGAGAGATACATCCATGATTCCCTCATGGCCGGCATTATCCATCCCTCTTCATCCCCAGTGGGCGCTGGATTCTTCTTCGTGGGGAAAAAGAACGGCTCCCCTCGCCCATGCATTGACTACAGAGGTTTGAACCAAATTACAGTTAGGAATAAATATCCTCTGCCTCTGTTGTCCTCTGCATTCGAGCTGTTACAGGGAGCCACTGTCTTCTCCAAGCTGGACCTACAAAATGCCTATCATCTGGTGCGCATCCGAGATGGGAATGAGTGGAAGACCGCCTTCAACATCCCTCTTGGCCATTTCGAGTATCTGGTCATGCCCTTTGGCCTAACCAATGCCCCCGCCGCCTTCCAGGCATTAGTTAACAATGTCCTCCGGGATTTCCTCAACCTCTTTGTGTTCGTGTACAGCAACGATATTCTCATCTTCTCCAAGACCATCACCAAACACCAGCAACACGTCCGCTAAGTCCTCCAGCGCCTGCTCGAAAATCGGCTGTACGTCAATTATTCTGTCGGGGACAGGGAGCTTTTGGCCATCAAGATGACACTGGAAGAGTGGAGACACTGGCTGGAGGGCACTGAGCACCCTTTCCTCATCTGGACCGACCACATAAACCTGGCGTATCTGCGGACTGCAAAAAGACTGAACTCTCACCAAGCCAGGTGGGCCTTATTCTTTACTCGTTTCAGTTATTGAATTACCTACCAGCCTGGGTCCCGTAATGTCAAACCGGATGCGCTCTCCTGCCAGTTCTCCCCCTCTGACTCTTCCGGCAGCGAGCCCATCCTGCCTTCTTCCTGCATAGTCGGGGCTGTCACATGGAAGCTCAAGGTGCTCCTACAGAATGCTCAGTGGGACCAGCCAGACCGGGGCAGCGGACCCCCGAATCATCTCTTCAGAGCCAAAGTCATCCACTGGGCCCACACAGCTAAGTTCAGCTGTCACCCGGGTAGCTTTCGCACTGCCTCCTTTCTTCTGCGCCTGTTCTGGTGGCCCTCTCTGGTGCGAGATGTGCGCAAGTACGTCACTGCCTGCCTGGTCTGCACCAGGAACAAGACTCCTTCTTTGCCCTCGGTCGGGGAGCTCCGGCCTCTGCCCACGCTCAGACGCCTGTGGTCACACATCTCCATGGACTTCATCACCGGCCTGCCTCCCTCCTCAGGTAAAACCACCATCCTAACCATTGTTGACCGTTTCGCCAAGGCTGCCCACTTTGTGACTCTCCCCAAATTACCTACTACTCTGGAGACTGCCCAGCTCATCACGGAGCACGTGTTCTGGTTTCACGGCATTCCCCTGGACATTGTGTCAGACCGTGGACTGCAGTTTGTCTCACGGGTCTGGAAGGAATTCTGCTCTGCTCTCGGAGCCCAGGTCAGTCTCTCCTCTGACTTTCACCCCCAGACTAACTGGCAAACAGAGCAGTTAAATTTAGGAGTTGGAGGCAGCGCTGCGGTGTATGGTGTCCCACAACCAGTCCACCTGGAGCGCTCATCTCGCCTGGGCGGAGTACGCGCACAATTCCCTCACGTCCTCAGCCACCGGTCTCCCTCCCTTCGAGGTCACTCTGGGTTTTCAGCCACCGCTCTTCCAGTCCCATGAAGGTGATCTCTCCGTTCCCTCCATTCAGCACCACCTTTGCCACTGCCAGCACCTCTGGAGGACCGCAAGGCTGCCCTCCTGCACACCAAGGACCAGAATAAATGGCAGGTGGACCGCCACAGACTTCCGGCACCTGCATACGTCCCAGGTCGGAAAGTCTTGTTATCCACTTGTCATATCCAGCTCCGCACTGAATCCAAAAAGCTCTCTCCCAGCTTCATCGGACCATTTGAGGTTCAGTCAATCATCAACCCTGTTACAGTGCACCTAAATCTGCCGAAAAACATGAGGATTCATAATGTTTTCCATGTGTCACAGATAAAGCCTGTCCATTCCAGCCCGTTGGGCCCTCTGTCCAGCTCCCCTCCACCCGCCTGGGTCATTGATGGTGAGCCCGTGTAGGTTGCTGGATGTGAGATGCCGGGACCATGGCCTCCAATATCTGGTCGATTGGGAGGGATACGGCCCTGAAGAGCTTGGGTGCCTTGCTCTGCCATCCTGGACCCTTCTATGGTGAGGGATTTCCATCGCAGACACCCAGACAAGCCTGGCAGGTCGCCGGGAGGCTCCCATTAGGAGGGGGTTCTATCATGACCTCCGCCTCCTGGTCAGCCTGTCACATGTTTCATGTTTTGTTTGTCTGCGTGTGCTCTCTCCTTCCTCTGTCTCTCTCTCCCTATCGCTCTCCAGGAGGTTTGGTGGCCCTGACCTAATTACCCGAAGACTTACCTGGGAGACCCGGCTGCCACACCTGCCTCTCATCCATCTGGCGACCTGGCAAGCTATTCTTAAGCTTAAGATCGTTGAGTGTGATTCCCGATGCTTCTGCCTTCACTGCTCTGTTGTGTCACAGCAGCTCTTCGCCTCTCCGCTTCTTTGCGTACCTGCGAGCTCTGGCCGAGCTCTCGCCTACACCTGTCTGCCGCTATGAAGATCTGTTGGCTCTGCCCTGCGTCTGCCTCAGTGCGCAGACCCTCCTTGATTTAATAAAAACTGTGAACTTTTAACCTCCGCGTCCTGCATTTGAGTTCTGCACCTGACCCACCATGACAAGCAGTGTTACTGTGTCCCCTTTAAAAAGAAATGATGCCAAGCACAACAGCAAATGTGACCATCACTCACCATCATCGTCGAGGGCATCAGACAGGTCAAAACCTGTGTGAAGGAGACATGGGGAACAGTGTTACAGTGTAACAGCAGACATAACGGTTTAGCCTGCTGGGTAACAGTTAGCACTGCAACTTATTTCTTAAAAGAATACACAGATCAGCTTGGATTCTTTATTGTTTTCCAGCTACAGTATCTGTCAGCATGTCACAGATTACCTCTGAGTCTTTAACTGGCAACCACATGGTAATTTGTGTTTTTGCTTCATAGTGGAAACACATGTGCTTGGTGTTTGCATGTTACATAAAGACATACAGTGTATTTACTGGTTGCTAAGACAGCACTGACTGACACACCAGCCAACTCTGAAGGGCATGAGTCATCATTGAGGTGTCTACCACACTTTCTGCTAGCAGGGCAGCAGAACTTCAGCGCTTCACAAACCAGTTGATCTGGTACTGTACACACACACACACACCTACACACACACACACACACACACACACACACACACACACACACACACACACATATTTATTCTTCTTTCAGCTGCTCCCTTTATGTGTCACCACAACAGGTCAGATTATTTATGAGTCACATATTTGATTTAGCAAAGATTCTACACTCTCCCTTCCTCATGAGACCAGCACTAGGTGTACACCGGCTAGATTTAATACTTAACATGATATACGTTCCCAGTTCAAAAATAATTAGAAGGCATTGCTATGTCGTTTACAGACACTGTATTTTACAGTGACTGTGATACTCTGGGTGTGAAACACGCTGAGGTGAGGGTCTGTTTTGAAAGGCTTATTTTTCTTTATTTTTTACATTTAAAATGTAATTCATATTCTGATATTAACAACCCGCTACTCTCACCTTAAACTATTTACTACACACACACACACATACACACACACACATACATACATACACACACTTGTGAAAATTAATTTTCAGATCTGCATAATTTTGACGCTTGCTATCAACAGGATAGGAAACCCTAATTTGTGTTCTCGTTGTTGAACTGCTTTACCATTCAACACCATCCACCATCAGAGAGCTCTCATGCCTTTGTGCTGGAGCCTTGAAGTGGGTAAATGAAGATGGAAATTGATGATATGTTGTACAGTCATTTTACTTACAAGGAAAAGCAATTTTATTAGCAGTAAGTGGGGTTGTCTGTGCTTTATTTATTAACATCTGAAGAGTGAAATGCCCAAAATGTGATAGAGCATTGAATTCAGAAGTTTGCAAAAAACACCAAATGATAGTTTGAGCATTGTTAGCCAGAGGTTAAGCTGGCATTTGTCGTGTTGTGGGTTATATTGCCACTTCCTGCCTTTTGTATAGGTCTCCCTGTGAGACCAGGACAGCTGGGGCCCTCTGGGCCTCTGGGGTCCTGTGATGTTTGGCACCAGAATGTGGATCCTTTCGGTCCTGGTGGTTACAGACTGATGGTTGCAAGAACCAGGCTTGGGGTGTGCTTTGTTTGCAGCTGTACCAAGGCGGTCGGTACATGGAAAAGTCATACTGGGGAGAATTATAACTGAATGATCAGTGCGATTTTAACCCGTGAGTGGTTTTATTATTGTGGATGAGTGTTCTATTTCCATACAACCTACGTTTGAATGAAAAAATGTCGGCAGACTGAAAGAATAATGGTGTGTTCACACCAAATGCGAAACAAATTTTCACCTCGAGTTACTCACGTGAATACTGTCACATTGGAAAGCCAAATATATTTGCCACAATCAGCCATTGGATGAGGAGAAGTACAGCTGAGAGCTGAGAGAATGAAACTGCAGTAAGATATAACAACTTACCATCAAACTTTAGCGTGCTTTTCTCCAAGCTCTCGCGTTTTTTTCCTAAGTTAAACCTCACAGCTCCAGCTGCCTTCAAACATCACCTAGAAGTTTGTTCTCCAATTTCTGACTGTGGTGAGATCAGGAGGATCCTTGCTGATGTTGTTTTCAGGCACAGTATGAAGGAAGTTGAACTAGTTTTACTTTTAACCCTTACTGTGAAAGATTTAATATTTGCACAGTTGCCTCTAGAAAGAGGCTCGGGGGCTTGACTGATTATACATTTAAATACTAATTTAGGAAAGCACAAATGAATGAAACTCTAAAAGTTAAGCTGATTATTGTTTTAAAGATGTGACAACGATACAACCAAACAGGCTTTTTATCCTTTATTTTCAGAGCCTGGTTAGATAAAGATGTCAGGAGTTTAACTGTAGCTGGGAAGGCTTGATCCCATACGTTCACACAATGTGAAAAAACCATAAATAAACATCTCAGATTGGTCACACAAGGATATAAAATACAGAAATGTACAACTTCTAAAAGGTATGTTCATTTATACACTCAATATTTGGGTTGGTACCATGTGGGGGATCAGCCTGTGGATCTGCAGAGGTTTCTGGTTACTTTGGTACCTCCTTCAGCTCATATGTATCTTTGTATTGGGTCTTTCTAGTTTCCTCTTCACACATTCAGTTCAGACAAGTTGGTTGGTAAGTCAAGCACAAGAAGAACATGGTCAGCAAACCGTTTGGTAGTAGTTTTGGCTCTGTGGCCAGGTGCTCAGTCCTGCTGGAAAGGAAATCAGCATCTCCACAGAGCTTGTCAGCAGAAGGAGGTCTAAAACTTCATGGTGAACAGCTGCATGGGCTTTTAAATTGGTAAAACACAGTGGACCAACCAGCACCAGACATGGCACCCCAAATCATCACGCTGTGGACACCTCACACAGGAATTCCAACACCCTGGATTCTTTGCCTCTCCACTCGTCTTCCAGACATTAGGACCTCAGTTTTCAAATGAAATACAAAAGTTGGACCACTGAGCAACAGTCCAGTTCCTTTTCTCCTCAGCCCAGGTTACATTCTTCTGATGGTGTCCCTGGTTCAGGAGTGGTTTGTGACAGCTGTAGCTCCTTGACTGAAGTTCTTGGTGTGTGGTGGGTCTTGATGCACTGCCATCAGACTCAGTCCACTCCTCATGAAGCTCTCCCAACTTCTTGAATCATCTTTTCTAGATAATATTCTCAAGACTGCTGTCATCCCCATTGCTTGTACACCTTTTTCCTCATCACTTTTCCTTTTTAATCAAAGTTCCATTAATATGCTTCCACACAGCAATCTGTGAACAGCCAGCCTTTTCAGCAGTAACCTTCTGTGGCTTCCCCTCCTTGTGGACGATGTCCATGTGAGCCATTTTGGTCAACTGTCAAGCCACTAGTCTTCCACCTGACTGTGGTTGTCTGTACTGAACTAGACTGAGGGATACATGGCATTTATACAGTTTGAAGAGTAATTACTTGAACTGGAAATGAAATATTCTAATAATTTGAAATACTAGATTTCTGATTGTCATGAGTTACAAGCAGTAATCGTACAAATGAAAACAGCAAAAAGGCATGAAATATTTCACTTTACATGCAGTTAATATATTTAATATATGAAATTTTACATTTTTGAATTAAATTATGACTGTTTTTGAAATACTCTGATTTTTTTTAGATGCACTTGAATATAAATGCATCATCTGCATAAGGCTGGCCTCTGGGCAGCTAGTGGGCAGGTCATTGTTAAACACACTAAAAAGGCAGTAGGCCAAGAACTGATCCTTAGGGAACACCAAATCTTTTTCTT
>VUQH01002781.1:0-12148 GCA_015106775.1 Etroplus canarensis
GACAGCTCATGTTGAGAAGTTTGGAGACAAAGTCAGAGAGGCAAGGCTGAGATGGTTTGGACATGTTCAGAGGAGGGATAGTGGATATATTGGACAAAGGATGTTGAAGATGGAGCTGCCAGGCAGGAGGAAAAGAGGAAGACCACAGAGAAGATTGATGGATGTAGTGAAGGAGGACATGCAGAGGGTTGGTGTGAGGGAAGAGGATGCAAGGGATAGGATGAGATGGAGGCAGATGATCCGCTGTGGCGACCCCTAACGGGAACAGCCGAAAGAAGAAGAAGAAGAAGAAGAAGATTACAAGTAGTTGGTGGGTCAAGAAGTACTGAAAGGAAAAAAATGGGTGACATAACGAAAGGTGTCAACCCAAACTTAACTCCAATGGGAATATGCTGAACACACACAGCAGTAAAAGTTTAAAAGGTTTAATGATCTCCACAAGGTAATACAGAACTTTCAGGAAATGTGCTACAATGATTGAACAGAAAAAGCTTGGCTTAGGTTGGGTGCTGGCTAGGCCCTCGGGTTTACACACAGGATTCACAAAAAGTCCAACGGAGTCCAGAACAGTTTCTCAGAGTCCACAGATTTGTATGGCAGAAATTATAAGCAAGTCCAGGCAGGCACACGGTGAGCATACATATGCAGTAGCTAACAATCCAGCAACAAAAAGAAATCTTCAGCCCTAAATACTGCACTAATGGCAAGAACAAACAGGTGTGTCAGCCAGCCTCTACCCATGCCACACCCACTCCTGAAAGTCAAGCACAGTTAGTCACACCCAACCAACCCAGACAGGGGAGAGAAATATAAAGGCAGGTCAGCACCTGAAGGAAAGTGGACCGTGACAAAACTGCTGATCTACTGGGATATTCCTGAACAATCATTTCAAGAATTTACAAAAAATGGTCTGAAAAAGAGAAAATATCCAGTGGGTGGCAGTGCTTGAATCCAAATTGCCTTGTTAATGTCAGAGGTCAGGAACTTTTTTTCTTCTAAACAGTCAGGTTTGATCATCTTCTCTACACTCCGTCAGTGCAGTGGCTGACCCCAGCACAGCTGTTCTGAGGATCCCACTTAACCATCCAATAAGTAGTAGCGACAGGGGGTGTAAACAAAAGGCACAGACTTAATCAGCGCAAGCTTGTGACCCACGCTTGGAGTTACTCATTCATGGGAAACAACTGCAATCCCCAATCCCTATACATATCCCTACCTGATCAGAAAACAACAGTAACTCAAATAAGCACACTGTAAAACCAAGGTATGCAGAAGAGTGTCTTTGAAACCGCAACAGGTCAAACCATGAAGCAGATGGGCTTCAGCAGCAGAAGACCACACGGGATGCCATTCCTGTCAGCTAAGAACAGGAAAACGAGGCTAACATTCACACAGGCTCACCAAAATTGGACAATATATGATTGGAAAAAGCAATGCTTGATCTGAAGAGTCTTGATTTCTGCTCCAACATTTGGATTTTGGCCTAAATAATATGATAGCATTAGATCCATCCAATCTTGAATCAACAGCATAGGATAATTTCTCAGCACAATGTAGGCCCTTTAGTACCAGCTGAGCACTGCTTATATGCCACAGCCTACCTGCGTATTGTTGTTGACCATGTCCATCCCTTTATGACCACAGTGTATCCATCTCTGATGGCTGCTTCCAGCAGGATAATACATATCACAAAGCTTCAATCATCTCAAACTTGTTTTTTGAACATAAAAATGAGTTCACTGTACTCTAAATGCCTCAACAGTCACCAGAGCCCCATCCAATGAGCACCCCTGGGTTGTGGTGGAACGGCAGAGTCGCTTCATGATTGTGCAGCTGACAAATCTGTAGCAACTGTGAAGAAATCAATTCAATATAGTAAAAAAATCTCTAAGTAATGTTTCTAGTACCTTGCAGAATATATGCCATGAAGAATTTAGGAATTTCTGAAAGCAAAAGGAGGTCGAACCCAGTACTAGCAGGACATACCCAAGAAAATGACCAGCACGTGTGTATTTTTTGATGGTAAAAACATTTAAATTCATGGTGCAAATTCATGTGTTGCATATATTTTTGATAATATTTAATAAGGCTTCAGGGTTTAATCATTAGCTTCGTCCATGCAGAGTGAACTTAATTAGTTAGTCCAAAGTTTTTTTAGCAGTAAATCAATAATAAGACAGGTAAAGCAAAAATGCATTTACTAAAATACAACATATCTTCATTTTAAAAGAACAACTTTACAACTCTGGGAATTAAACCATCTTGGGAGTAACTGGATACACGGTAAGATGCTGAATTGTAGCCTCTCCCATAAAAAAATCACTTTGAAGCCCAGAGTTTCCTTTCCTTCAAACCCAAGTATTAATGACGACAATGCAGACAATGAACAACTCAGTCTGTCAGCATTTTGTGAGAAGCAAATTCCCTAGACTGTCTCACTTGAGCATATTTGAGGTTGATGGACAGAGTTCCAAAGAAGACAACTGAGAACTGTTCAGTCCCAGTGATTCAACATGAAGAGGCCCAGTGGAGCAGAACCTGAAACTAATGCATTTCTTCCTCTGGAACCCAAAACATACGATCAGACATACACACACATCATTTTGAGTCTATTATGTTGATCACCATGACGAAGTCTGAGTACATTTCCAACAACGCCCTTAAGTAATGCCAGTTAAGCACCCAGTAAAGTCTGTGTTTGTGTTTAAAGTGTAGACTTATAGACGCACTTTTTTAAAATAAAATAATTTTGAAAAAAATTGTAATCTAATTACAACATGATTTCAAGTCATGAAAGTAAAGTATGTTATGAGCATCAAGTCTACGGCCATTTGTTCCTAATGTCTAACACAACACACCTTAGTGTTCCTGGAATGATATATAAGATGGTCTAAAATCTGGGTTAAGGTAGAGTCCTCCTTAAAGCAAATTTCAAAGCATTTGAAAGCCCTCTCGAAACACCTTTGGCAATTGGCTTATTTTTAAGAACACATCTAAATTCAGTTTAATTTCAATGATCACCTGAACATAAAAATGTATAGAATAACCTGTCATTAAAATATTTGCTGTGTTTGCCCCAAAATAAAGTTTTAAAAGCTTTTTCCCTTCAAAGTTACAGTCACTCAAAAGAAAGTTTTCACAGGACTCTATGCAATTCTGTGAAAAATGAAACACACCCTTACTGCTTCTGTTGGAATTGAGAGGGAAAAGTAGCAGCCACATGCTACTAATCAAATCCACTTTATTAACTGATCATCAGCTAGTGTAACCACCTCTATAAAAGCAGAGGTTCTGGCAGTTTGCTAGTCTGGAATATTCAGTTGTGTGTTAACACAATGTCACAATCTTCCCAGGAAAGGATGCCTGAGCAAATGCCCCCCATGCTCAGACTATGCAATGTTCATTGAAATTGCAAGAAACCCAAGAGCTACATCTTCGACTCTACAGGCTTCTGTTAGCAAGTTAAATATTAAAGATCAAGACAGTACAATTAGAAAAAGACTGAACAAGTGTAATGTATGCTTGTCTGGCAGGGCAGCCAGGAGTAATCTTCTCGCTGAAAAAACATAGTCACACCACATCTAAACAAACCACGAGACTTCTGGAACAATGCCCTTTGGACACACACGACCAAAGTGGAGATGTTTGGCTATAATGTACAGTGCTGCACCTGGCAAAATCAAACAGCACAGAGGTGGAGAGGTGATGATTTGAGCTTGTTTTACAGCTACAGGACGTGGGCACCTTTTCAGTCATCAAGTCTACCATGAATTCCTCTGTATACCACAACGTTCTGGAGTCAAATTTGAGGATGTCTGTCCAACAAATATGCTTGGTGAAACTGAGTCATGCAACAGGATAATGATCCCAAGCACACCAGCAAATCTACAACTGAATAGTTGAAAAGGAGAAGAATCAAAGTGTTTCAATGGCTCAGTCAAAGTGCAGTCCTCAAACTGACTGAAATACTGTGGCGGGACCCTAAGAAAACTGTGTATAAATAAATGCCAAGAACCTCAACGAACTCAAGCAACATTGTAAAGAAGAGAGGGCCAAATTCCTCCACAATAATGTGCAAGACTGATAAAGTCATACAGAAAATAATGACTTCAAGTAATTGCTGCTAAAAGTGTTTCTACAAGCTACTGAATCATGAGGTGTGCTTAGTTTTTCACAGGACTGCAGAAAACTTTTTCCACATGACTGTGTATTGCTACCACTATCTTAGCTGTTTTGTAATTCTCCTATAGATTTTAATTTAGGTTCTTTGAGTTTATTGTCTTTCTCTTATAATGTTTCTTGTTAAGGAGCCTGCACATTATGAGATAACAGTAATAGTTCATGCAGACTGTGTAACTAATAAACTTGTGTAAGACATCAAGTTTAATGCATGTAAACTGTATGATGATAACACCTACAGAATCATATATAGCTTTAATTCCTCCACTACTCTTTTCTAAGTTATGCCCTCCTTGGTACGTTTATCTTATCATTTGGAGGACACAAGCTTAGGGTGCCACAAGTCAACGAGATTTTCTTCTTCATAATCTCCGTCAAGGACGGAGGTTATGTTTTGTCGGCGTTGGTTTGTTTGTGTGCAAAATAACTAAAAAAAACTTATGAACGGATTTGGCTGAATTTTGTTTTATGGATTTGGCTTCATAAAAGGAAGAGGTGATTACATTTTAGAATCGGGTGATGGGATTATGACTTTATAATTTAAATGCGACCGCCATCAGACTCCAGGGTGAACAGTCTCCGCCCTGAAGTGACATGCATGCGCAAAAGAAAGCGTGACGGCACGGGGTCTGCATGTGCTTGGTGGAGGTCTGCGCTCTCTGAGTGCTTTTATAGTTTGAATATGATTTTGTTTGGTTAAACTCAGAGTATTCCTTTTGAGTATGTTTTGTTTTTGTGCCAGTGCTGCGTTAATCAATACAACATTTACGGCTGCATTTGTATTGGTTGGTTAGTAGACAGAAGTCATAGTATCAGTCATATTATCAGACTGTCATCCTAAATTTCTGACACTGAATTTTGTCCAGGGCTATCTTTATTCGCAAGATGGTTACAACAGTCAGCTTTAAACCTGTCACGCAGTGTATGATTACTTTTTTTTCGGACACAAGCAAAAATATAGTCCTGACTCTCTTTAAGGACCAATTTTCTTGTGTCACAACTGACAGTCAAATGGGGCATAGCCAGCTTTAGGAGGTCATTTGTGGCAGCACAAAAACACATGACTTTTGACCAAGAGACTGTTGCTGGAGTCATTTCTGGGATGTTGTACCTTCTTATTTAATCACTGTAAAGACTCATGAGGTGCTATATATACATACAGTGATAGCAAGGACCCACATCCCACAGCAGACTCAACATATTTAAAGCTCATCTGGTGTCTGTGGATATGCCTGTCTGGCTTATCAGGACTTTTCTGGCTGGTAGGCGCTCCAAACCCCGTCTTACCCGTCCCTACAAGAGACCCTCTGATACTGAGGAGGAGGAGACAGAAGGGAGGAATAAAGGGAAGAAGCAGATGGGCTGAAGGAGAGGAAATGATTAAAAGTGAGATGGCGGGAAGTGGCAGTAGCACAGACAGGAAACAGTCTTTTTTCTTATCGTCTTATCACGGCTGAGTCCAGCCAACCAGATAAAAGAGATGCACCTTGCTTTCATTTGTCACAAAGTGGACTAGTTTGATTCTATCCCTACAGTCATATTTTTTCTCTTCTATCTTTTGCTTGAGTTTGACTTAAACCTATTAAAAGCTTCAGTCACTTGGTGACTCAGCCACTATAATTTAAAAATGATCTAGTGAGCAAATCTTTTTTTTTTTAAAAATAAAAAGACCTCTTGAATCGCCCCAGCTATGACAAATTTTCCACCATTCAGGTGATTGATGGTCGTCATTACCCATTTTAATTTGCTGCTCTCAGAAACTCAGTCCAAGCCTTCACTTCCTAAACAATACAGTCAAGTGTATGTTAGTGTTAGTGTACAGCAACCCTACAGCTCATCTCCACAGGCCAAATGTAAGCAACTTTCATAGCTCACCATTTAATCTAACAGACAATGTTTTGAAAAACAACACTGCATATTTTGGCTGAAATGCGTCAAAGCTTGATGACTGTGACGTCCCCTTGCAGTACAGTTTGCTGGGGAGGTCTGTGGCTGAAGAGAAGGCAGAAAGCCATAGAATGGGACAAAGAGGAAAAATGGGTCAAGATGTGAGACACACACACCCATCACAAACCCAACACACAAAATATGTTTTGCTTATAAGCTATACTAAGTTTGATTTACAAGTGTCTTGATTCTATGTAAAATCAATTTTGGAATACATGACAAATTTTGGCTTGGACTCAAGTTTTCACACTGGAACAACACTGTGGCCATACTCTAAACACTGCCAAAGTTCTCCTCAACTTAAAAGAAGCAATATAAAATGCTGTCATATTATACTTTGTTTTTACTGTACATCTGTCCCGACTACTGAAAAAGAAGTACTTGTTTATGAGATTTGGGAGCCAACTCTACCGTGTTTCCTTATTGGGTCAACTTTCATAATACTGTGGCTAGATGTTTGAAGGACTAAAATCCTTAAAAAAGAGGGGGGGTGTCAGGATTTAGGTCAACCTTTCATATTTATAGACACAGCACAAACATACATTCTCATTCACACACTGTAGTTTACGGTTCATAATATGACTTCTCTGACTTCTATATGATGACAACCATGTAAAGACATGCAGCTGGTCCATAAACTCCGTGTGTATGTGAATAATGAGCATGGCTGTGTGTGTTTTTCTGGTGAGCTGGGCACATTAGGAGCCACTGGAACTTTTTACTGAGGAATATCAATAAAATAGCCTACCTGATAGTTCAACTTTTATGGATTTCAGCCCCAAAACACACTGGCCAGGAGAGCAGAAAGCTCCTTTTATTAAGTGGCTAACCCTGGTAAACCACTCTAATATCTGGTTTGACCCAGATTTGGGGGGAAAAAAAGCATACAGCTAACCAACAGTCAGGTAAAAACATTACTGTGAAATTTTTCCCCCTCTTTTTACATCATTTTTCCTTTTATTCTTCCATATTTTTCCCCCTCCATTTCTTCCATTATCTTTCATCATACGCTGCTCATCTTTCTGTGTCTTATGCAACTTAGAAGGCAGACTGATAAAAGGAGATTGCCAAGTCCAAGCCAGACCTTATTTTCGAAATTGTGTGTGTGTGTGTGTGTGTGTGTGCGCGCGCGCGCGCGGGGGGGGGTATTTTTAGCTTCATTGTACACACAGTCATTTCTGACTCTGTATTTTTATAGCTGCAACTCATATCCAAACCCAACTGCAATAAAAAAACAGTGGAAAAAGCCATAATTCCTGAATCAATAAGATTACAAGCAATGAACAGAATAAAAAAAGGCTAGGAGCCACATTGCCTTCAAGGTATCTCCTCATGAGGAGATACATGGAAAATTAATAAATTAAAACACAATCATGTACTGAAAGTTATAGGCTTCTTTGTACAGCAGTTGTGAAAAGTACTAGAAAAAAAGCCAGGGAAGTGATGTCATCATTAACCAAGTTATCATGTCTGGAGTAAAGAATGCGGAGACACAGGTCCAGCAATGAGGCACTGTGAATCATTGTCATAACAAAGTGCTGTACACTTAATAAAACTGAGAGTATGTAACACTTACAATCATCTACATTACCTCATTCAGTGGTGTACATAAGTAAAAGACAAAGAAAGGACTGGTGATACTTTTAAATGTCAAAGAGTGAAATTTTACTAATTCACTCTTAGATTAGATACTTTAGAATCTAAATCATATTATATTCATCATGGAAAAGGCTGTTTTCTTGGGAACAGTATCAGAAAGCTGCAAACAATATTCAACCTATTCAGCCTTGAGACCTCAACAGGTCACCAGCAACGTCTGAAGCCTTTTCCAATGGCACGATTCTACAATCCAATTTCATGTAGCTTTTGGCAAGATGTTCACATATATTCACTTTTAAGCCTCTGGTTTTTCATTCAAAACACAACTAAATTTGTGTGTGTGTGCAGAACAATAAATGAGTTTTAAGGAAAGACTGTCTGAAATGGTGCATTTTTTCCCTCATCTCACTAGTTCCCAAGATAGGTGGGCCTCTCACTATGCCATAGAGCATTGGTTCTTAAAATGATTTGATATGTGCCATGTAATTTTGGTGAATTTAAGATCATCATGATGACATTAGAAAATTCTTTATTTTCAAGACATTAAATTAGAATTGCTTATTAACATTTCTAATTTCATTTTTGTGTTCTTGGACTCTCATATGACCTATTTTCCTGCCATTTTAATGTGCAAACAAACCAAAAAGGAGAATTTATCGCTTCTGGTGTTTTGCAGTCAAGATTTTCCATCATCAGCGACAGAAGTCAACATACTGATGTTTAGGCTCAACAAGTCCTGTATATGCTTCTTAATATTTCCAAGTATCAGAATCAGAATTCTTTATTAATCCCAGGGGGGAAATTGCTTATGGTATGCTGACACAGAAAAAATATCCACTGTGTTGTTTTAAACTCAAGACACTACTTTTAAATATAACTGCCTCCACCAAAGAGGTTGTGTTTTTGCTTTGGGTTGTTTGTATGTTCACAGGATTACACAAAAAATTACAGTTCGATTAGCACAATGAGTTTACCAGAGGTGGGACATGGCCTAACTAAGAAATCATTAACTTTTCTTAGTTAATCTGAATCTGGATCCAGACATTTTTAATTTTTTAAGGATTCTTCAAAGTGCAATAGGGAAAAATTTGGTATTATGCATCATATCTCAACAAACACACGCTATAAAGAAATAACATCAGGTTGACATTCTCAAAAAAAATTTGCGGATCCTGGATTCAAATTGCTCATAGCTGAGATGGATATGCATATGAAGCTATGGAACAATAACTAATAAGGGTAGAGACAAGTAACCACTACCATCTTGTTGCCGAGACAATGCAGATTTAGTAAAATGTAATGAATATGGAAAAACAGCACCTGGTACGTAGTTTTGAACTGTTCTTGTTTTGTTGCTCATCTCGTCAAGAAAAAATACCAAACAATTTTCCGCTGCATATTTTTAGTCTTAGAGTCTGCTAGCGTGTTTTGCATGATTCACGTTGCAGCCCCTCAGTTCATTCTTTGTCTGAAACAATATGTTTTGGCTTCTCATTGCCTTTATGCCAGCTTTCTTTTGATTGGCTGTCATATGTAAATAGAAAGTTTGAACAGCATGTGTTGGGTGGGGTGAAATACCAAATTAGGATTATCCATGATTACTGACATCACACAGTGCCAAAAGCTATAAAAAAAATCTCAAATTGAGTTTTTGGTTTATGGGGTGCACTTGTGATATGAGTATTCACCACTATACCAGTAACAGATCCTCTTCAATCACATTCATTCCACACACTTTTCACTCCAGAATTTTCCCTGGTCATCCACACCCCCAACTGGAGTTGCTCTATGCTGTGATGGAGAACCACTGTCATAAAGTGTCATGCTTAGAACAGCTACAAACACTTCTACTTTTAGATGTGGTTGTAAGCATATGAAAAAAGTTATGAGTATGACATCATTTACTTGGCTATAACAACATTTACCTCCTAACATTACTTTATAAATATATTTGGTATATGTCTATAAAACACACTGTTGAATACTAAGTACAAACTTACCCTAAACTAAGCCAAAAACTAAATCAGAAATCATTTTGTAACCTACATAATTTGATGTTTTAAACCTACTGCATGATGTATGAGGTGAAAAGAGAGACAGCAGACAGACAGACAGAGACAGAGATGAAGAGTGCTGGAGGAGAGCCTTGTCTCTACATGCATGGCTGGTGGAAAAATGTCTCTCTTAATGGATCCCAGCTTTCTACAGCACTTAGAACAGCCAAGGCCCGCCAAGAGAATAAAATATGGCATTATTATTATTATCCTGCAATTATCAATTATCCTCTCTCTTGAGCTTGTGTTCACTGTCTGTTCCTTTCCAGCACAGATGCACACAGTCGTGTAGATTTCTACATTCAGGCTCAAATGTTCATAATTTTCTCAACATGGGGGCACGTCTTTGGGCAAAATAACTCATTACATGCACTCACACCCACACATGCTGCAAAATTCACATTTGAAAATGTGAATTGTAGCACTACAGTTTAGTTGGTTCATGATGATAGGCGGATATGCGCCTTGTTGACTAGTGTTAGCAGACCCATCTTTTATATAGCTAATGGAAACAGACGGCAAACGTCCTTTTTTCTTTTTCCAGTCAGATTCAGACAGTTGATTTTAAAAAAACAGAAAATATTCAATAAATCACAGAGAGTCTTTTTTCCCTAACATCACTTCCTTGACTATGTGAAGACACACAGTAAACGTCAGACTGGATCCATCAGGTGTAGGCTGGTTTCTGGGGATCTGTATCTGCTAGCCTCGTCTGTCTTCAAAAAAGAAAAAAAATCTCAGCTCTGTGTAGGCAGCACGTAGTCAGCCCACTCTTACTATGCAGAGTCTGGAAAGAAATGTTGGCTATGACACGTGAAATTCAAGCTTTTATTTTAATCAGACTTTTAATCAATAACAGCCAACTTAAGAGCCTGAGCAAAAATACGCCCTGCTTTTTAAAAAAGCCATCTTTGACTGATTTAGTCCACTACATCACTTCATAAATCACCTAAAACATTTTGAGTGTTTCTGAATAATGATAAGGCACTAAAGTTCGCCCTGAAAGCCTTTTCTTGGTATTGTTGTGGTCTTTAGCAGCTGGGATGCAGCCAGAAGTCTGCTTATCAGCACTTAGCGAAGTAGGGTGAGAGAAAACCTGTCCTGAGGGCCAAGCTTTCAGCGCTAAGCCAGAGGATACGGTCCAAGACTATTAACTTTAAACTGGGATGGAGTGATGGGTAAACCTGCCAAAGCTCAGTGTACCTATGCCTGTGTCTGCTAAACTGGGCTGCTGAGACTTTATCCAAAGTTTGCAAACTGTTTTAGAAAGTACATGTTGCCAAAGTAGCACGAGTTTAATGTGTAAAATACAAATTAATAGGAAATTCTGAATTAGAAAATTATCAAAAATTTTGATTTTCAAGCATTTTATGATTCTCAAACCTAAACAGTGTCTTTATCTACTATGTGATATCATGGAATAGTGCATAAACAGCCCAATGCATCTGAGTGTCGTGTCAATCCACTTACTGCATATCATTCTGCACCATTAAATGAGACAAAAAGTGACATGATGAGGTGGAAGGAAATAGGTAAGGTTTGGTTTAAGGGGTCTGGTTTCTTTAACCACAAATACATGCTAACCAGTAGAATGCAATTTTACTTTGGGAACAATGGCATGATAATCACATGATGCTTGATGATATCAGGATGTTACTTGACACAATTTCCCTGACTTTAAGCAGATGATTTTAGTTTTGCATCATATCATCTTATTTCAGTTTTTAGATGCCAAAAAGCACCTGTACACTTTTGCTTGTATTGCAAATAACATTCAGTTTCACCAAGTTTGCAACTAACTTCAGATCTGATTCATAAGCTGAGGTGTCTGTGTGTTTATACAAGACCAGACCCTATACCACCAACACAGCTTTTACAGCTGGGCTGTTTGGACTTGATGGATGAACTGTGCCATATGTCCTTGGTGTACGTGTGTTTGAGCGTTTGTCTGTCAGGAAGCACAAATCAACAAACCATAAACAAGTTTTGACCTTTTTTAACCCCACATAACCTCCCAAACGTCTGTCTTTACAATAAATTCCACTCTGCAACTTGTTTAAAAGCCAAAATAAAAGGAGGTAAAAGAAAAAATTTGAATTAACATCCACTCAAAAAGCTTCATCTAAACACTGATCACATAAACTAAAGTAAAAATTTCTCTCTCCTCCACTTTTCTTAACATGTTACTTATTTGTCTTACGGTTTGAATGAATAATAGCTTGTCTGCATCCATGGGTTTCTGTAAGTGTGGATCTGTGTGTATTTCTGTTGATATGGATGCACGTACTCGCTCTTTATGGTATTTTAATCACTGGAAACCCCTGAACAATTAGCCAGCAAGTGGCTTCCCCTCGACTGTCTGCTGGTGT
>VUQH01002781.1:19945-46230 GCA_015106775.1 Etroplus canarensis
GGGTATTCATACCATCTTTGGATATTTTTTTCCATTTGGGTCAAAAGAGAGTAGGGTAAATAAAATTAGTCTTTTTTTAACAGTTACTCTCATGATCAATTAATCCACAAATTATGTTCATTATAAATCAAAGTGGAAAATGTTTGAAATTTTTTTTTTTTAACTCTAAATCTTCTTGAGGTGATATCATTTGATCATTTTAAAATGAGCAGGTATAAATGCAACAAGTGACTGATTATGAAAGCTGTATTAGCAATGTTTTGGTATATACACTGCTCTAAAAATTAAAGGAACACTTTTTAATCAGAGTATAGCATCAAATCAAATAAACTTCTAGGATATTGTTCTGGCCAATTAAGAAGCAGAGGGGACTGATAATCAGTTTCAGCTGCTTTGGTGTTAATGAAATCAACAAGAGGTGTACTAGAGGGGCAGCAATGAGACGACCCCCAAACAAGAATGGTTTTACAGGTGAAAGCCACTGACATTTTTCCCTACTTATTTTTTCTGGCTTTTTTTAACTAGCTTTGCATTTGGCTAGGGTCAGTGTCACTACTGGTAGCATGAGGCGAAACCTGGACCCCACAGAGGTTGCACAGGTAGTCCAACTCCTCCAGGATGGCACATCAATATCATTGTCAGTGCCACTGCTAGAAGGTTTGCTGTGTCTCCCAGCACAGTCTCAAGAGCATGGAGAAGATTCCAGGACAAGGGCAGTTACTCTAGGAGAGCTGGACAGGGCCATAGAAGGTCCTTAACTCATCAGCAGGACCAAACTCTGCTCCTTTGTACAAGGAAGAACTAGATGAACACTGCCAGAGCCCTACAAAATAATCTCTGACCAATCAGAAACAACATGAGTGTGGTCTGAAAGCCCAGTGTCCTCTAGTGGGCCCTGTGCTCACTGTCCGCGCAGACCTTTGCAGGCTAGGCAACGGGACCTTGACTTCCATAGGTGTCAGGATGAAATTCTTGGACCCATTGTCAGATCCTACGCTGGTGCAGTGGGTCCTGGGTTTCTACTGGTGCATGACAATGCCTGGCCTCATGTGATGAGAGTATGCAGGCAGTTCGTGGAGGATGAAGGCTTGTCTGACCTAAATCCAATAGAACACCTCGGGAACATTTTCTTTCAGTCCATCTGATGCTGCCAGGTTGCACCTCACACTGTCCAGGAGCTCAGTGATGGCCTGGTCCAGATCTAGTCGGAGATCCACCAAGCACGTGGGGGCCATGCAAACTACTGAGTACCATTATGCATTGATGCAAAGAAATTTCAGCAAGATGGACCAGCCTGCTGCATCATTTTTACACTTTGATTTTCATGGTGTCTTTGAATTCAGCCCTCTGTAGGTTGATAATTTTGATTTACATTAAATTCTCTATCTATCTATCTATCTATCTATCTATCTATCTATCTATCTATCTATCTATCTATCTATCTATCTATCTATCTATCTATCTGTCTGTCTGTCTGTCTGTCTGTCTGTCTGTCTGTCTATGCAGGTTCCACTGAAAAGGTCAGTGATTTGAATGCCGGCAAAGTGAAAATTTTGAATAAAAATGGTCCATTCTGAATATATGTACAATGTGTAAAACATTTTAAAATTCCAGTATCACAGCTACAATAGTTTCTTAATTTTTAACAAATAAAATGCAGCAAATTAGTCCTTAACTTTCCTATTTCCTGTAGGGGTGCAAAATTCTTAAATCACTAAAAGATGAACACTATTTTTCACTCTTTCCATCAAGGAGTCAGTGTTGAGGGGTTGACTTATCGATTTTTTCAGCTCTTCACAACAGAAACTGTGTCCCATTTTAACAAAGCTTCTTTTCTTCAAAATTTTAAACACTCTGAACTCAAAGTCTCACGCTTGATTAGAATCTGATCCCTTTGCTTTTCCAGACAGTTTTCATTTCATTTGTTTTGATGTATTTTTGTTCCTAATAAATTTTCAATGTATTGTTTCTTCAGTCACTTTTAATCATTTACGTGCAATCTTTAACCATTCTCATTAGTGTAGCAGTTTACAAATTTTCCTGACTTGCAAATAGTCGCTGGTTTGCAGCTGGGAGGGGATGAGAGCCCAGACTTGGGGGTCACAACTCAATGTACTTCTAATGCTGGTCCCAAGCCTGGATAAATGGGATAGTTGGATCAGGAGGGGCATCTGGTGGAAAATCTGTGCAAATTCACATAAGTAAATATCACATTGGGGGAAAAGGGAGAAACCAAAAATACCTACCTGCTTGAAGCCTTTAACAGTTTCTGTCCTTAATCTGACACATTGTTCAGCCACACATCAATGGAGAATGCACAGAGAACCTTATTTATGTGCTTTGAATTTGAACAGTTTGTTTCACTGCAGTGCACTTTATTCTCCTGTGAGGATGAAGAAAGTAGGTTAAATTATTTACTGGTAAGAGATAAAATGACCATAAGAATAGGTCATGTCCGCTGGAAATCTATTAGTCGACATTAGTGCTTTGAACCGAAAAAAATAGCTAAAGAAATGCGAGAGCATCACTAATGCACAGGGTTATTATATGACAAAATAGTTAATCAAGCACGTGCTTGATAAGGCACAGAAACAGACTGCAGGTTGTGTGAGTCCTGCACACAGGCACAACATGTCTGTATGAACAAAATGCTGCCAGCATCTCACACAAAAGTCAAGCTGTGAATGAATGCATGTGTTTGTGGGTAAGAGATACCACTGTGCTGGATGCTCTGGTAAAACTGATGGATTTGTGTTTTGCTGAAGCTATTTATAGATCAGACTGCACTCACGCACAGCATAAATATTTTAAAGTCCAACCAGCCTGAAAGAAAGCGTCATCTTTAATCAAAAGTATTGACCACAAGCGCTTACACAGAGATTGGTTTTCCTTGCTTACTGAATAGGATTTCCCTGTCTATAATGAACTTTCACATTATCATTTAACCCTCCAGAATACAAGATATGACTGGTTTTGACAGCCATCAATGTTCAAATTAACCAATATGCAAAGATTCAATTGAACAAAGACATAATTCTTGCTGCCAATTACAATGAATTTGGTTCTACAGCATGTCATATTTTGTCACTAACAATTGTGCTATGATCAGTAGGTATTGTTCTTTCCGCAAGCAAGCAGCCAAAGCCATCATTTAAGATCAAACCTGAAAATCAAGACATATGAATGCACTGATAATCACGTTCATAACAGACATTGCAGGCATACAAACAAATTCTCAGTTTTGAGAATAACACTGTCACATGTTTGGGATGTGATTACACAAGCTGGGGTTAGTTGCTTTGTCTGATGATGCTTCTGCAGCCTTTACTTTAACAGCTGGGGAATGACTATGTTATGTACTCACATTAACTAGTCTTACTGACCACTTTTTCATATTTTTGTGTGTATATATCTTAGGTTCTCTTTTGTATGTATATTTTTAAATGTATTATATTTAAATTGTATTAGCCCAATGGTGAGTTAATGCTGCTTAATCTACCTACCCCAAAAGAGAATCACCAATTAACATAGATGGGGATAAGACATTGAGGAATGAATGAGGATCACTGTGTGTTTTTTTCCATGATTCAATCTCTTTGTGGCCCATGTGACCCTCTTTCTCTTGCCATTGTCTCTCAGGAGTCCTTTTGAATCTATTCTCATTCATTCATTATAAATCTGTTTCAAGGTAATTCAAAGACATTTTCTCTTTTTTCTTGAGGTTACTTTGTGTGTCTTTTCCCACCTTTTTCCCATTTTATATTCCAACAAATGATCACTGGTTAATTGACTTTCCAATAAGACATGTTAACAGACACTTAAAAAGAACCTCCAAGACAGGTGACCCTATGACTCCTTAACCTGCAGAGTGACCTGTGCCCAGTTCAATAATCCCTCCTATCACAAAGGTGATGAATGCACACAGTAGAGAGTAGCCAGGGAGAGTGATCGTGGGAAAGATCCACAAAGAAGAAAGGTGTTAGATTCAACACATTCACTAGAATGATATATCATACAGTGCACCAACACCCCTGCACATATACAGTTTCCAAGACTTCAAAGGTCTTTAGGTCATTCATGTCCTAAAGACGTTGTCTAACCTTAACCATGACAACTCATACCTTAACCTTAAAACACCTACTTCTGCTTTATTAAAATGTATGGGGACAAGCTTTTTGTCTCTATAGGTCCTTTTCACAATAGCCATTATGATACATAAGTGTATCTGATCAAATTATTTTAGTCTTGGCTAGCATGCACAAAACCAGGGTTTTGGTTTGGACCATTTTTGTTTATTTGCTTTTTCCATGACTGAGAATGTACCTCAACATTAGAATTTCAACATTATTATATTATTTGTTTGTTTGTTTAAATATTTGTAGGTATTTACGTTTTCTTTTACTTTTACTTTTTTGTATTTCATTAAGCCAATGAACAGGAGCGATCCTTTTCTGCTCATATAGTTTTTTAGCCCACAGTTTTTTTTCTGCCTTTCATCTGACTTATCATAACAGGGAAAGCTGTTGAGAACAACTGCATCATTTGTGAAAAGTGGTGTTAGAGTAGTGTTGAAACATATTCTCTGGTGGAGGTTTCACTCCCAAAAAAGTCAGCAGATTTGTCATCCATGACAGCGAAATTCATCATCACCATCTGAACATGAGGCAACAGTTTTCTAGTGCTGCTAGAGTGCTACAATTTTCTTCAAGTGGGTTTTAGGTAAACCAGGGTGGTAGTATGTGCCATATGAGTGTAATATCAAGGTATTAAAAATTAGGATGTAAAAGTATTACAAATATAGTTTAATACCAAATTCAAAACTAGAGTAAGTACTGATGCAGGATATCATGCTGCCCACCTATTTTTTAAACCACTGGTTTCCAAATTTTTTTCATTTGAGGTATCCTCCAAGTCCTGTCAGATGGACCCAGGAACCCTTTCATCAACACCACCTCTCATGTTCAAATACATTAATCTGAACAAGTATTAAACCAGACCTGGATTGCTTTCAGCCTGAAAGCGTCAGATTGAATGAAGAGTGGCTCTGATTGGCTTTTGGTATCATTGTACCACATTTGTGTCTGTTCATGTAGGTCTTAAGCCATGCACAGATATTCAAAAAATGCAGATGTGTTGCCCAACTGGATGACAATATGTGTATGCAGAATGCTGATTAGTTACAAAGTTTGAACAGGAAAGGGAACAACAGCAGAAGTCACCACAAAGGGGAACAAGTATGAAAAAATTAATATTAAAAAAAGAGAAGTGCAGATAATGGCTGCAGTGGACAGCTTTCATTGTTTAGCACTTTGTTTCACTTCACTACAAAAAAAGCATGCTGTATCTAATGACTTTAGTTTCCTCCACAGCAGTGCTAAGCTAAAGGAGAAACAAGAGTTCCTGTGTACCATACGTGTATTGTCCCCAGGAGGTCATCACATCAGAAGAATCCACATAATTTGGCAGAGGGTTTACATCAGATGCCTTTTCTAACACAGCCCTCTATGGGCTTGTGTCTCCACCATGCTCTCCATGAGTCCATGTTGTTTAAACCAAAGTCTTTGTCATGGTCTCATGTTTTGTTGTGATTTTGTATGTTTTTTAGTTCTTTAGGGCTGTGACATGTTTAGTTAGGTTAGTTCCCTCAGTGTTCCTGTCCGCTGTCAAGTTCGTGCTTGTGTCATCTTCTGTGTGGTATTCTGTTTCCTGTTTTATGTTGAAGCCTGTTCTGTCTTGTGCTTTTGTGTGCAATTTACTTCCTGCCCCTGATTGTCGCCACCTGTGCTCCTCACCCCTCTGTCTCTCGTTAATCATCAGTCTGTGTGCATTTAGTCTCTGTCTCCCTTCAGTTTCTTGTCACGTCGTCTAGTCTCCTATGTCTAGTCTCCAGGTCACGTCATGTCAAGTAGTTATGTTTCACCTCCATGCCCAGTCTAGTCAGTGTTCAGTTTCTTTTCAGCCTTGTTTGTCACCAGCTTAAATAAAGCTTGCTTTTGTTTGAAGTTCTGCATTTGGGTCCTCCTTCGAACGCAAATCATGACAGTCTGACTCTACTATCCAAATGTCACAGAAGAAATTAAAACCCTTCAGACTAAGCAACATTTTCTTTCCAGTTTCCTTTTATCTAATTTTTTTTTATCCTATGTGAATTGTAGCATCAATTACCTGTTTTCAGCTGACAGGCGTGGCATCCATTGTGGTTTTCAAGGTTCCAAGGTGTCATGTGTTCAAAGATGCTTTTCTGCATACTTTAATTGTAACAAGTGGTTATAATGTAAAATTAATGTTACCTTCCTATATTGTGAAGCAGTTTGGCTGATTGACTGATTAGATATTTGCATTAACAAGCAGCTGAGTAGGTGCACCCAATAAAGTGGCTGATAAGTGAACATTATTTGTTAACTTTTTATGCTCAAACCTGTGCAGTTCCCCTTTGCTCTTAAGCTGAGTCTCTCTGTCCATGAGCACTTTGGCTCCTGCAGAAGTAGCCTACTTTCTGGGATATCTTAATTCCTCGTCGGGAATAACTTAACTAAACAACCAAAGAAATTAGCAAAAAATAAGTGCCACACAAACATCTGCGGGACCCTGAGGGGACATTGCTCACTCAGAAACATAGGATTCCCACACTTTAAGTACTGCATATCTTAAAAAAATAGCATATCTGAATCCCTATGCTTTGTTATTGAAACAAATTCAAATATTCTTTATTTTCACAATTTGTTTCTTTGGAAAAGAGAGTAAAAGCTGGTAAGAACAGACAGTGCTGAGCAGGAAGGGAAAACAAAGGCAGAGCAGAGGAAGAGAAAAACTGAGGAGGGAGAAATGATGGGAAACAAAGAACAGAAAGAAACCAGACAGAAAAAGGGGGTAGAATGAATGGATAAACAATACAGTAAGGGCAAGAACAAAAAAACAGGAATAAACAGTGTAAGCAGACAGTGGAAACATTTCATAATAAATAGATGGAGGGAGCCTGGGAGGAGTGGGAGAAGGGGAGTAAGATTAGGTCATGTCTTGAGGCAGCATGAACTGGATCCAGCCAGACTTCCATAAAAACAGCTAGGCAGCGCTGACAGTGAGGGAGGGGCTTGACCTAGGGGGGAAATGAATACAGGCAATACACGCACACACAGAAAGAAGAGGATACTCCATATGCTGTGTCATGTGAAAAACAACTTAGTCTAACTTTTTATCCTCCCTCCTGGAAACTGAAGTATCTACAAAGACAAAACAAACTCAGCTGCTGGTTCAGCTGATAAGACTACTGCACTCACCAAAGCAATTGCGTTTCAGGTAGTTTTTGGGTTGTAATCGAGAAACATAATATACAGAATCTGGAAATTATTTTTTATCTCAGGTTGAAAATTTCCATTTCTTAATATATATTTTGCTTTTTTGAAAAGTATTTTTAGTCATACTGTGAAGGAAATGTTTACAGCACAGAAAAAAATCACATGTCCTTTGTCCCAGGGTGACCATGTCCTGATGGGAATATTGATTCTAAAAGTCACATTAGGAATCTGAGTGAACAAAGAGCCAAATGAGAAACATTAAGCGTGTCAGCTGTGATGCAGTTCAGTGGGGCAGCTCTGTACAAGACAACAATAAGACGAGAAGCAGGCAAGTTCAGACTGGCTTGAGTTTGATCCAGAGGTGCACACAACAAGATCCTGAACATGGGAGGTGATGTTCAATTTAGCTGCTTCTTTAAACTGAATATCAATAAGTTTTGTCTGTATGAATATTAACAGGTGTGATATGAAACAAAATTAGATTAGATTAAATGAGATTCAACATAAAATGTAATGAATTGTAATCGATTATGCTTTTGTTTCAGTGTTTTTTGTCTTTATCTATTTCCTTTATAGAGCTCAAATTCTGCAAGCCATGCTGCAATTTATTACTTTATGCTCAAAAAATTGAATGGTGTATAGTTTTGCATTTGTTTACCATTAAAAACCTGCTTTACAGTTTTATATTTTGTTTGTTGCACTCCCCACTTTCTATGTCATAAAAGTTAATTATAAACTTTGTGAATGCCACAGTGCATGTTATCATTAATTTGCTCTGTGGGACATTATCTCTATGTGCATATGTACTTTTATAATGGGATAATAAATGGCAATCATGTAAATTGTAGAAAAATAAAGCAGACTAACTTTTAGCGCTTTTTTTGCTTGATTTCATTATTGTATGAGAATGAAAGTAAAGTGATGAGTGCCTGAAAAACACATACAACTGAATATTAAAAGACAAGACTTATTTTCCTGCCATTGAACTGTGCAAACAAAAAAAGAGTTTATCTCTTCAGATGTTTTGCAGTCAAGATTTTCCCTTATCAGCAATCCAAGTCCATCCATCGATGCTTAGGTTCCAACAGGCCCTTGCATTCTGCTTAATGGCATTTCCAAGAATTGTATGTCAAAAGAAAAATATGTCTTGTTTGTTTGGTTGGTTGATTGGTTGGTTGGTTGGTTGGTTGGTTGGTTGGTTGGTTGGTTTAGAATAAGTAGGTCTTTTTTATATAATGTTGGATTGATAATGTCGTAAAAAAAACCAATCAATTCACAGTATTTGAGGTTTCAAGATATTCCCACATCAAAGTGAATCTATTGTGCTCATTTCCTGCTTTATATTTTTAATCTTGGCCTCTACTAGGCTAGATTTTTCACATTTTAACACAAACCTTATCTACCTTATACTGAGCCATAGTGCAGCCCATTAGTTTATCCTCTGTCTGAAACAAGCCAATTTGGTGACTCTCTGTTTAAGCCAATTCTATTCTAATTGGCCCTCACAAATAAAAGGTTTGAACAGTAGGTTGGTGGAGCTTCTGTGCTCAAGATGTGTGCCTGAGATGACCATATTAGGGAGCGCTCCTCTCACTTGATCATACAGAGACAAGACTAGAAAAAACAGCCTGAAATTTAAGAAGATATACTTTATTAATTCCCTAATAGGGCAATCCAACTAGATTGTAACACACTCTTTTTTTGTAGGTATATACACACACTTAACATGCAGTTTAGTGATATAGATGTACACACACTAAGAGGTAAGAGAGAACAAGGCAGCCCAGAACTCAGGTGTGCCTCGGTGGTGCTCAAGGGAGCGGGGTGGCTCCAGCCTCCACAGGTGAGAGTCAAACCAACACTACATCAGCAGTCCTCTGGTTCCCAATCATTCACTGTCACACTGAGCCACTGTCACCTGATATCTGAGCTTTTGGTTTATAAGGCTTACTTCTGCATACGCTGACCTCATTATTTGAACCTTTGGCCATGTTTAATATGAGCGTCCAGTAATGTAACAGCATGTATGCTAGAAAAGAAGAAAAAGCTTAATAAATACATTTTAAGATAATGAGAATTAAGGCTGATGATGCCTGCATCCAATGGGATAGCAGATATATTGGACAAAAGATGTTGAAGATGGAGCTGCCAGGCAGGAGGAGAAGAGGAAGACCACAGAGAAGATTCATGGATGTAGTGAAGGAGGACATGCAGAGGGTTGGTGTGAGGAAGAGGATACAAGGGATATGGTGAAACTTTTCTCAGAAGAATGTATGGGGTACATATGTTAAAAATTGGAGAATGCAAAGAATCACTTATGATAATGATAATTAAAAACAACTGTTGTTTATTTTGATGTTCATGATCATTTAGTTTATCTCAAAGCTACAGGGAGCCACTGGGCATGGGCTAAAGAAGCTCATGTAGCTCCAGAACCATGGGTTTGAGACCCCTGACCCAACCCAACGCATGTCTTTGAAATGTGGGGTGAAAGCGAGAGTTCCTGAAGCCCACTCGAGCACAGGGACAACATGCAAACTACACACAGAAAGGCCCCAGCTGGCCAGTGGATTTTACCCAAGGACCTTCTTGCTGTGAGACGAAAAGAAACAAGTCCACCCAAATTTCTAAATTATTACAAAAAAGGATAGCTAACTAGGATGTAATATATAAGTAGGCAGAAATAAATAAGCTAAATTATGCAAAATCACTATGATCCTTAATTATAAATATTGCATACATTTTCAGCTGACAATGAAATATGCTTAATTCCTAATGTATACTATCATAATAAAATGATAATTTCAGTTATTATTCAAGTAATTTAACTCATAATATGTTTTGCACATTCGCCTTACAAGCAAAAGGTCCCTGGTTTGAATCCAGGTAGGTGCACAAAACCCCCTCACTCTGGAGGGTTGCGTCAGGAAGGGCATCCAGCGTAAAACCTCTGCCAAATTACCAATCCGGATTAATCAGCTGTGGCGACCCTTTGGGGAGAATATAAGGGAGCAGCTGAAGATACTACTACACAGTAAGTAAAATAAAAAGAAAATAGCCAGACACATAAAGCACCATATAGTAAAATTTCATTTCATTAACTTGTGCTTACAGGTTACATCTGGAAGTAGGTTATATTGAATTAACTTGTTTGGGTCTGTTCTCAGCATGTGTGTTTCGAACACATTGTCCCAGGTACTCATATGTTTTTTGGAGACATGGTAAACACATGGCTCAAATTACGTCTCCTTCACCACTCCCCTGGTTCTCCTCCTCCTCCTCCTCCTCCTCTCACTGCCTGTCAGTCTCTGCTCTTTTCTTCACTCTTCTTCTTTTCTCACTGCAAATTCACACATTCCTCTCTCCAGTGCAATTTCAGAAACGTCTTCACTTTCCAAGCACTTTCTCTGAGCAGAGTTCTTTTTCTCTCTCTGTGTGCAGTTCTTCTCTTTTAACACCTCTCTCTCTCTGTCTCTGTACCCCACCACCACTCCCCTTCCCCGTGTTGTGCAACATCGTCTTATGTTTCTGTAAATAAGTGTTTATAGACATATGAGTACGAATAAGCAGTATGACACACTACTATCCCACATGCGTCTCACTGAACATGTACTCAGTGTACCTCAGGACTGGAAGACACAGAGGCTTCTCAGAAAACAATGGGCAGTGAGACAGATGTTTTTTCTCTGCTCCTTATTTGGAATTTGGGGTCAAAGTAAAAGGTCTAAAATGGCAGTAAAAAAAACATCAGTATATGAATACTGATTTATATTTATCGTAATATAAACAAATTGTCAGAACTTTAAACTTCAGAAGTTGCATTCTTTCAGATTTAAATAACATGCTAAGCAAGACTAAACCATCTTATTACTTCCTTCTATTCATTTCATACATGAGTAAATCCGGAGATGTTTTTGAGTCTGTGCCAGAAAATACAAAAGAGCTGTTTTCATGTTTTTAATTAGAAATGTTATGCTGTGTTCCTTGGGATACATGGGAACTTTTTTTATTTGGGGGTGGGAGTTATGACAAGCTCCAGCTGCCACACCACCTCCTCTTCCTCTTCCTCCTTCCCTACTGGTGCTATCCCTTAGTCCCAAGTGAAGCTGATTTTAATGTGTGCCTTTGGCTGATCAGATAATGTCATCATTCAGGGCTTAGTATCGTATTTGTTCGCCTGCCACCTCTAAGGTGCAATCAAATTACAGACAAGATCATTTTTCACTTGGTATTGTTTGTCTCAAACCAGTTTTTAAAGAACCTGAATAGGCTTATACAGGTGTAAAATTGAATTAAATGTAACCAGAGAAAACCATAATCAGTCAACAATATGAACAGAGTGAGTTAGCTAAAAATTAAGGAAGTAAAACATGTGCTAAGAATAGAAGCTTGAGATGACCCAGTTATAGCGCTGACTATTTTTTCAGTGTAAAACTTTAATGATGGATATGCAGTGTGACGATGATGAAATGAAAGGAATTAACATTTGTTTGCAATTACTTATCCAACAATTTCCTCAATTAAACACAATTAGAGCTAAACAAGGTTTGAACCTGAACACATCCCTTGTGTAGAGTTTGCAAGTTCTTCCTGTCCTGTGTGGTTTCTTTCCTCCAAGTCCAAAAGTATGCATATTTAGATTAATTGGTGATTCTAAATTGGCATTAAGTGTGAATGTGAACGTGAATGGGTGTCTGTCTCTAATGCTTATCCCTGTGAAAGACTAGTGACCTTTCAAGGGTCAGCGGTGCCAGCTGGAATTCTTAAGTAGAATAAGTAAATGGAAAATGGATGGATGGATGGATGATTTGAAAAAAGAAAGAAAGCCATCCTTTAATAGTCCCTCAATGAGGAAATTTCAAATCCTCCACTTTTTTATTATCACACAGCTACATGCAGTCCTGAACTACACACACCTGCACAAACAGACCTCTGTGGACATGGGTGGCAGAGTGAGGAAGGCAGCCCAGTGCCTTGCTCAAGGGCACCTTGGCAGTGCTCAGGGGGTGAGCTGTCACCTCTATAGCTTCTACTCCATCCTCCATATATATAGTGGTTCATATGGGCCTTAAACCACTGCTCAGCAACATTTTTTTGGGGGGGGGGGGGGTTGCCCCCTGTGTTCTGGCATTTTTCCAGGTGCTCTAGGTGAGTCTTGAACCAGCATCCCCTTGGTGACTTTCTGGTTCCCCGTCCAAGTCCCAACAGACTGAGCCACCGCTGCCCCAACTATAAAGTCCCACACGATGGTCCTTCTGTCACAGCCCAGAGATGTAACTGTCCGGCCTTTCAACTAGGTATTCATTTATGCACAGGTCTCTTAGGGTCCTACCACAGCATTTCAGTGCAGTTGAGGTCTAGACTTTGACTGGGCCATTGCAACACCTTGATTCTTTTCTTTTTCAGCCATTCTGCTGGAGACATCCTGCTGTGCTTGGGGTCATGGCCCTGTTGCATGACCCAGTTTCAGCCAAGCTTTAGCCATTTCTCTAGAATACTTTAGTATGCAGAGGAGTTCATGGTTGACTCAGTGTCTGCAAGGTGCTGAGATGCTGTGTTTGGTTTTCACTAAATCTGGCACTGTGAACTACAGTCAATAATCTCTACTTTTGTCTCATCTATTCAAAGGACATTGTACCCAAAGTCTTGTGGACACACTGCCATATTCTTTTTTTAGAGAGAAAAGTCTTCTCCTGACAGTCCTGCCAAACAAGCCTTACTTCACTCTTTTTCTAATTGTAGTCATGAACTAATGAACAATCTAATATGCTAACTGATGCCTGTAGAGTCTGAGATGTACAGTAGCTCTTGGGTTTTTTCTGAATATTTCTTGGTCTGAGCTTGGGGTGACTTTGTTGAGGCAGCCACTCTTGAGTAGACTGGCAACTATCTAGAATGTTTACCTGTTGTTAATAATCTTTCTCACTGTAGAATGATGGACTTTGAATTGTTTGGAAATTGTTTTATGATCAACAGATTGATTATAAACTAAGATTATTGCTGATGTCTTTCCTCCTTGGCACTGACCAGCATTTGCCCCAGACAGTAAACTGTCAAAACATCTGCTTTCACAGAGGTAGTCACACTACCTGATGATTAATTAATTAAGTGGATCTGATTAACAGCAACTGGCTGCTAATTACCCTCTTAATTCCTATGGAAGCAGTAAGGATGTACTTAGTTTTTGACAGAACAGCATAGAGTCCAGTGGAATATTTTTTACACAACTGTGCATCTTTGTAGCTGTGGTTGCTCTCGTGGATTTCCCCTAAATTAACCCTCAATAGATCACATTTTAGAGGATATGAAGAATTTAAAACATTAGTAACTGTATGCAAATATTAGAGGGGTCTGAAAAAGAAAATAGAAGAAGGTAATTTAGTGTAAAAAATACAAATCAAATCACAAAAGCTTTCATGTGTGCCAACGGTCATAAATTATTATCTCTGTTTCAGGCCAACCTGAATACACACTCTTCCTTATCAGTTTTTCTGCAGTTAACAGTACAGCACATTTAGATCTTTGTTTCATATCCAAAGCCACTCTCCTCACCCAAATAATTTTATACAGTACATTAATAAAGAAAAAGACAGAATGAAAAGCAGAGGAAGGATCTTTAAGAATTGTTTTTTAAAATCAGGATTGGATTTGGTCAGCCTGGTTCAAGAGTCTCACAACGCACAAACAAAATGCATGTGCTGTTTTTAATCATTTCAGTCTTCGTTTCAGAACAAGACAAAGTCTGCTGACGTTGCATCATAAAGTTCATAATATTTTGCATAATAAGGTAAAAGGTAACACTTATGCCCAGAGTACAGGGGCTCAGCTCAGTGGTGCATTAGCCAGATGAGCAGTCTCAGCTTTGGCGCATGTCCATACTCACAAGATGAAAATCAGCGTAATTTTTCTCCCAGGTTTTCTCTGAAAAAAAATTGGGCGGCATGTCACGTTTGGTTTAAGACGACAGTAATCTATCCTCTTTCATCTCCCTTTTAATTGGCTTCTGCTGCATCTGACCAAGCGAGACCCAGACAGCTCAGGGCCTTGAAAACATGCTTTTGACTTAATCTCAGACTTCCTCACATGATTGCAAAGCAGAAATGAATTCTACCTGTGAGAGTAATTGTCTGAGCTTCCAGAACACAAAAAACTTTAAGCGGGTTTGAAAACACAGCTTGTATCGCCAAGAGGAGCTCTATGCTTTGCAGAAGAGGACATTCATGCACTGCCTTCTTCTGTCCATAAAGTCAGGACATGATGAAATTAATGGTTCAGTAAGCTGTAACACATATGTAGCCATCAGAACAGCTGTGCAAAGGTCTGTAGATACTCAGAGTTTAATGTGATGAACTGACTATATCTTAGTCATGTCCAGGAATCGTTTTATTGAAGTTAAACTGCAAATATTACTTATCAAAGCAAATATTTTAAACAGGGTAAAAGACAAAATGCCTTAATACAGAGTGAAGAATGTTAACATTTTGTGGAGTATTTTGTTCACTGTTAATGCTTCATTGTTTAGTATCACCCTCCTCTCTGACACCTGTAGTAAACACACCTACTGCTTGCAGTGGTGTCTTTTGGGACCAGATGACAAATGCTTTGTATGTCAGCAAAAATATTTAAATTAAATAATCTTGGATTGACAAGTTCATATAGCTTAGCTTTTCTTAGCTTAGCATATTGACAGATAGCCTGGCTCTGTTCAAAAGTAATAGGTCCCCTGCTCCACCTTTAAAGCTAACCAAATTTGTATCTCTTGGTTTAATTCAAATGTTAATTGTAAAAACTGACTTACACTTCCTGAACCATCTGTTAGTTGCACTTTGGCTTTTGAAGTTTTGAAACAAACAAGATATAACAGTAGCATCAACATTTAGAAGTACTAGATGTAGTGATATTAATCTGTTCTACTAGTAGCCTAGTAGTTCTTAAAGTATTGCTTTAAAAACCTTATTTTACAGCAATGCCTTGTGCTTCCCTTGATCCTAAAACCAAAACAGCTTATCTAACTGCTGATCATCATATGGTTATTTGTCATTTATTGTGAAAGTCAGTCTTGTGTAAGGCACTGTGCTCTTAGGTATGTATCATCACTGTAGTGAGCTTGTAGTTTTTGCCTGATCGGACATAGACAATGCTTTTAAATCTTGGTACATGACTCTGGTAAAGCAGTCAATATTGTTGGTGTTTATTGTACAGTCCTGCTTCTCCTTGCGGTTTGCCTGCCTGGCTCCATAGCCATTATCTCAATGTTTGCTGTTATTGTTCCAATTTTCTAGTCACTGGGCAGCAACAACCTAGAACAGCAGGGTTACTCATTAACGACATTATCTGAAGAATCTCTGTGTCTTTCACTACTCAATCTGTCACCTGCCAGGCATATGTGTGAGTGTGCATTGACGTATGCAATGTATGCACGTGCATATGTTATGGATGATTACATTTATCTTCATGCAATTAAAAGACAGAATGTGTGTGTAAGAAATGAGAACTTAAAGAAGAACTGTAGAAGTGTATCTGATTATTAGAACTGCATTTTGAGAAAATGTATAACTCCAGTGAATTGAATCCATCCATCCATCCATTCATTTTCTTCCACTTATCTAATTTAGAAGTGCAATGCATGTATTTGGACTGTGGGAGGAAGCCGGAGTAATCAAAGAGAACCAATGCAGGTATGGAAGCATCCAAACTCCACATAAAAGTATGGAGGCACAATGGTGTGGTGGTTAGCACTGTTGTCACACAGCAAGAAGTTCCTGGGTTCCAAGGATAGGGCCTTTCTGTCTAGAGTTTAAAATCATTAAAATGTTTTTAACCATGCAAACAACACACTTTATGTCTGAAACATAACACTTGTTCCTGAAGATAGATATAGTGTATATGGTAGTTATATAGTAGTTTTATATAAAGTATATATAGTAGTTTTTGGAAAATGATTCTGTGTGGTATAGCATGTAGCTTTGTACAGTCCTGGGTGCACGTTTCCCTTAACACAGATATGAAAATGTGTGCTGTTATCAGAATATGAGGCCCAGAGTCAGCTTATCCACACTGATAAACTCCCAGTAACAGCTGACTAAGGACATGCTGCTAAAGCTCAAACCACAGCACCACTCCTCTAAGGTGTCATCTTCATCAGTATTTGTTTCTTATAAAATTTCCATTTCAATTTCAATTTTTAAGACAGGAACTCTCCTTCTATGCCACATATCTTTAGATATTCCTGAATTTGCAACCCAAGTGTTCTTCACCAAGATTCAGCATGCAGGATTCATTAGAGTGTATGGAAGCTTCAACACACTGGATTGGAAATTAAACAATGGCTAATATATAAAGCATAGATCTTTCAGTTTTAATTTGAGGTAGTTCAAATTGGACTCATCGCCCGTTGTGTACACAGCTACCTAATGAACAGCGCAGAGAAACAATGGTCATAAATATGTTAAATACAGACTCAGAGTCAACCAGTCAGTCCATCTCAACCAGACTTGAGCAAAATATTCAAAAGAAGCATTAAAATAAGGACAGCTGCAGTACAGGTCTGACATTTCATCATTAACTGTTTTGGTCCTTCATCATCTTTACATGCAGAGTTTCTTCCATTGAGGTGGAGGTTTAGTCTTCTTATAGGTGACATAAAGAAATACAGATTGTCATTTTTCCCATCTGCTACTGTTTTTATTATGCTTCCACCGCACAGATATCATGTTTTCGGGTTGTCCATCTGTACGACCCATGTGTCCATCCATTACAAATCTTGTTACCACTACAGGAGCTGACTTGTTCACTAGATCTTTACCAAACTTTGTGTGGTTAATATTATACCTACTATGGGTAGAAATCTAATAACATTTATGAGATTGTGGAATCAAAGGTCAAGGCCAGATTTAAGGCAGAAGCATACTGGCCAAGTTCTAGGCATTTCATTAAAGCAAACAATCACTCTGAATGTCACTTTGTCTTTTTCTTTTTCCCATGAAATATAGATCTCATGTTTGTTTTAATGAATACCATACCGTAACTGCAACCTTTAAAGCCTAATATATCGAGTGCAAGGCTTTGTGTGAACCACAGTCATAACAATCAAATAGTTGCTGAGATTTTTGTTTTTTAATTCCAGATGGCAACCTTGTGGTGGGGTTAAAAGGAAAATTCGGAGGATCGTTGAGGTCATTAGGGAAACATTTTTAAAACATGATCCTCAAAATTTCAAAAGCCAAAGTGGTTTCTTGACTGACAGCTTTAGAGCTAAAATGTTTAAATTTTCACACTGTTTCTATTATGTAAATATTTTCATATAAAAACTGATTACCTCAATTCCATTTTTTAATGTACAGAGACAGCACAACTGAAAACTGTGTTGCCCACTATCCTGACTCTTAATGACTGCAGCATACATTAATATGTTTTAATTTTACCTTCCCTGTTTGCTTCTTTTTCTGCATCACTGTCTTGGTCCATGTCTCTGGGGTTTTATCATGAGCTCCCTGGGCCTTATCTCCTTGCACAAATGCTGATCAAACACACACATGTACACACAAAAATCCAACAAAACAAGCCACTTATTGTTGAAATACCTGTGACCTCTGCAAATAGTGACCCCTCCTTTACCTCCTCCCTCTCCTTTACCTACTCATGTCCTGCAAACAGCAGGACATGAGTAGGTAAAACAAAAGAAATATTTACTGACTACAGACCCTGCATTGGATAGCATTAGACAGCAGCAGATTCACAACAACTCAACTGTCTGTTGAAAAGAAAGGAACTAAATACACAAAACAGAAGATAGTTGACATCAAAGATCATTATCAATCATTATTATTATTATCATTATTATTAAGACTGGGTCAGAGAGAGTTGGGTTGTTGCTTATTTCTTTGTTAAACATATATGTAGTTTTTTTTTACTATATTTCAGATTTCATGTTTTCACCTAATTAATATTCAGTATTTACAATCAGACCCACTATGTAACAATGTAAAGACATCTTTGAAACAGTATTGTGGCATTAATTCTGAAATTAACTTTAACTATATAATAAAAATAGTGGGTGGCCTGGAAGATCAATGGTTAACATGGTTGCCTCAAAACAAGAAGGTTCTGGATTTGAACCTGCCAGTCACCCAGGCCTTTCTGTGAGGCTTTTCCATGTTTTTCCTATGTCTGTGTGAATTTCCTCTAGTTACTCCAGCTTCCTCCCACTTTCCAAAGGCATGCATGTTAGGTTAATTGGTGATTCTGAATTGGATTGAATTGTAGTGGTGAGTGCTTGTCTCCAGGCCCTGTGAAGGACTGGTGACTGGCTTAGAGTCTTTAACTGAGAACTGACGTAGTTATATTATTTCCTTGCTCAAACAGAAGCATTTCTCAAGTCATTTCTTGAACCTATTTTCTAAGTGTTTTATCAGACGCCTTTTTCTTGCTAAAATTAAAATGACATAATTGGAAGCCATCCAATCTAATCAGTCAAACAGTACTGACTAGAGACTGTTTGGAGAGTGAGCTAAAACGCTGATCAAGGATGTTATCTGCATCTGCAACCAGCCCAATCAACACTATCAGAAGCAAAAGGGTCAGTGTGTTTGATCAAAAAGTAGCTCAATCAGCAGATAATACCAAACATTTTCACATGTTTAAAGAGAACAACATAAATCCTCCCCACTGCTTTCAGGTAGTTGAATAAAAATTACAAAATATTTGAGATGTTTGTAACTTGACTTCACTGTGTAAAATTTAGTCTATTGTAAGGATAGAATTAAAAAAACAAAAACAAAAAACAAATATACAGCATTTTGCTGTGAGTAATTAATCTTCTAAAAGTATATGATGACTGTCAAAACAAGCCAGAACTGTGAACAGAAACAGATACATGAGGGTGTTTATAGATGATCTTCACTGTTTATTATGGCCAAAAAATAAGAGACACAATACATCTTGAAATTAATCTTCTTCTTCTTCAGAAGATCATCCTCCTCCATCTCACCCTACCCCTTGCATCTGTCACACCAGCCCTCTTCATGTCCTCCTTCACTACATTCATGAACCTTCTCAGTGGTTTTTGTCCAGTAGCTCTCCTCTGTATATGGCCCTACTATCTCAGCCTTGCCTCTCTGACATAATCTCCAAGCTTCTCAACCTGAGCTGTCCCTCTGATGTACTCATTTCTAATCCTGTCCATCCTGGTCCCTCCCAATGAAAATCTCAGCACCTTCTACTCTGCCACATCTCTAAATTAAGCATTAATTCAAAATTAAATTAGGAAAATTAATTCCTCTAAAAGTACTTCCATTAGATTAGATTAACTGTTATTTACTAAAAGCCAATACATTTAAATAATATGCAATCAATTAACTTATGGAGTAGTTCAAAGCATTTTTTTTTTTTTGCTTGCGAATCCCTGACAAAAAAAAAAGCACCACCACTCTTTAGGTTACATATCTGAGGTCTGTTTTATGTGCCTAATTTCTGAGTCATGAAAGGATAAAGCTAAAGAAAAAAGAGCAAACATTACACAGTTTTAATGTTTTTCATTCTATTTTTTTATTTGTTTTGAGGCACTGACCTTTAACTGAAGAACGCTTGGCTTTATTTAGCTGTACTTGATAACATTCTAAAAGAAGATCAGTGTAAGTGCAATATGCCAGCAACATGTGGACAAAACTGGTCCACTGACCTGTTTTCTAACAATCAAACACATGTACTGTGAGTGACCAGTATCACCACAGTGTGTTTCCCTTTCTGTTTCTCTGAATAATGGTGCATTTACTGGACTAAACTTTTTTCCAGTGACAAAAATCTAGGTCAGACGTGACAGAACGACATTTTCGTGCAGTCTGTAGTGATTCAGATGACCTGGTTGTTTTGTCCACTCAGCACAGAGAAGCACTGCCTGGCTCAGATCTGTAGATTTAGTAGCTCCACTTATGTAATTCCTGCCATTTGTTTTACTATCATGAGTCAACAGTTGGTCAGGAAGTGCTGCTGGGGGTCTCTCAGGTGAATCTGAGCTTTCCTATAAAATCACAGGAAATGCTAATAAAGCACAACATGTTTGACATTGAATGTGTTGTGCATGCAATGTGAAGGACTGGTTCAAGGCTGTATGAGTGTCTTTGCATCCAGGGACTCAGCTCCAGGGACTCTTCAGTCCAGCTGTGCTCTGATCTCTGTTGAGAGAAAGTTAAAAAAAAATTCCCACCAGCAATTAAGGAAGTGAGATGAACATTTGGAACAAGTTTCACCGCTTTGGCCTTTCAAGAGATGCACTCTTGTTCTGCCCAAGAATATTCAGTTGAGGCCTGGGGATGAATTTAAATAGCTAAACCAAAGTAGGAAATATATGTGTATAAACAATAATGTCATCTTTACAGTTGCCTTTTGCTTTTAAAAGAAAAAAACATTATTAGAAGTGTTGCAGCATTATCAACATTGTTTAATCCTATGTTTTTTCTTTATTAAAGAGTAGCTGTCTTCACAAGGTAAAGTCTATCCAGGGAATAAAAAACTGCTACTTTTAACCCATCTTTTAACATTACTATTTAGAGCAAGAGTGCCAAACAACAAGCCCAAAAAAGGCTCCAATTTGGCCCACTGGATGCCTTTGCAAAGCATGATAATCGCAACAGAATCAATACTGTTCTTTTTGTGGTGATGCCAACAGTGCTGCACAGTTGTGGGAATTGATCCTATGTTTTTTATTGTCCTAAAGAGTAATTTCAGGAAGTAAGATCTGAATGGGGAATAACCAACTCCCTTTTTGGTATCACTGTTTAGAGCAAGGATCACAAACATGCCCAACAAAGGCTCCAATCCAGTCCAGTGGATGGCTTTGCAAGCTGTGAAAATTGAAAGAAGATAAAACTCTAGCAACACTTGCTGTATAAAAAACAAATTTAGTATTGACCAGTGCATTTCAGCCTGTGGCCTTCATCAAGGTTATCGTCACAGGCTAAAACACGTAGGTCAAGTAATAAAGTTGTTTTTTATGCTGCTGGAGCTTTATCCTCTTTAGACGTTTCTCTATGCGCCTTGGAAGCTGGTGAAGTTGTGCCAGAAAGCTCAACTCTCTTCTACAAAGTGTGAAATTTTCAAAGAAATCATTATTATTTCCACATTTTCCTTAAAAATGCAGTACTGTTTCTTTTGTGGCAATGCCTGCAGTGCTACACAGGAGTGATGTATGTAAGTAATTTAAATAATAAAAAAAGAAAAATATCATAGTTTTAAATTGTCGGCATGTGAAGATTTTGTGCTTTTGCAGATCGACTGGTAGCTGCAAACTGTAATGCACACGTATAAATCGCACTTGTATCTTAAGACATCCAACTCCTCCAGGACACCTCAGATCAAATTTGGCTGCACGTGTCCCATGAACTGAAGTTAATTTTGCACCCCTGATTTGGGGGATCTGGTATCTGTGGCGGCTACTATGTAAAGCTGCACGTACCCTACAACATGGAAACACCCTGGCTGCCCTGTGGTGTGTGCAGAGTGAGGTGTGACGTCTCAGGCACAGAGCTAAATTTAGACTTGAGATTTCTGCAGCATCTTGAATAATAAGTGAAAGCGGGAGAAAGGCAGTAGCAGTGGGAAGAGGTGGAGAGGAGAGAGAGAGATTGTAAGGCAGTGGGGTTGTAATCTAAACCTGGTTTCTTTTGTAGCCATAACCTTCCTTATTGTTTTTTATGATGGAAGGAGTAGTGTACCAGCAGGAGAGAATCTGCAGGAACAGCTGATGGTTGTGAAAGAAAAAAAAAAAAAACAAATGGGAGGCTCCTTCATAGAGTGAAGGAGGACAAACAAGCTGAGTGGGGGCGGTGCTAATGTACTAATATGAAGGAGAGCGTGTATTTGCCCAAATACGAACTGCAAGCTCTTCACAGGTCGCTGTTTACAAGGCACACCTGAACTACTTAGAGGACTTCTCAGTTTTTCGTTCGCTACTCGAGCAGCTTTTTTTTTCTTAGAAGACGTTTTGGTATCTCCAGCTCATACCTGGAGCGAAGAAAGCTGAAAGCATTTTTCTTTTGTTATTTAGACAGGACCGTGTTGTTTTGTTTTATTGCTTGTTAGGACTGTCACTGGAATGTGCGCTTTTTGTCTCGTTAAGCGGACTTATCACCGAGCACCACCTGTGCTTGCAAGAGATAATTTAGTCGCTTAAACCTGCGAATTTGTGCTTTACGCACAGGGTTCCCAGAAGCATTTGTTGGTTTTCTTTATATTTCTTGCTGCGTTGTTCCTTTATTGTTTTGTTTTTATCCTAAAGTGATTTCTAAAAGTTGATGACAACGCAATAACTTCCTGAACAGATACGTGCACGTTTCAGTAGACGATTTCCGTGCGCGCTAAGAAGACGTCAGCGCTCAAGCGCTCCAAGTCACCATCAGGTGCTGTGAGCTGTAATATATATAGACAGATATCAAAACCAAATAAAAGATAAGTTTTTCAATCAAAATGACGGACGGTCCGAGACAACGCAGCAGCACGACCGGCTCTGCCAAGGATGGTGCTGGCGACACGAAGGAGAACGGAGGAGGAGTTGCGCTCAAGAAAGAAATCGGACTTGTGAGCGCATGCGGTATTATTGTAGGTAAGTGTCACCCCCCCCCTGCTGGTGCGTCCAGTTCTCTGACTGCATAACAAATCTGTGTGCACGCTGTCTTATAACAACCTGACTGTGAGCTGGAACAATATGAAAAGTGAGAAAAATAGAGAAAATGACCAGCAGGGATGGGAATGGTTGGTACAGTAAACGTCAGTGTGTTTCAGCCGGTCGATCACCTGCAGGGTGGATGATCTGCACTGGGGTCAGATTCCACCATTCAGCACTCGAGGAGCATAAAGTTTATGGTGAATATGTGGGGAGTCCAAAGGCAGAGATGTTGTTAGCACATGCTCAGAAAGGGCGCTTGTGTTTGAGCTCCACACACATTTTATTGAAATGACCACAGTGAGTCTAAAACCAAGCTGAACAAATGCAACCTACCACATACTGAACTTATGATTAAGTCAGATCCAGAAACAGTCTCCTGCTGTTTTCCTCTGCTGCAGTCCTGAATCATCCTTTCTCTGTAGTGTGGTCAGCAGTGAGACTGTCCTCACCTCTGATGGTCATATGATCGGTCCATTCAGTGCAGTCTGTAGGCTCACATGACTAGGAAACACTGAAGGGGCTTTAGATGGCAGGCTGGCAACACAGGGTAGTCACAATTGGGCCTGCAGCTGTTGAATATGTTTACAAGAGCGTATTTTTGTTGGGTTTGAATGAAAAATGCAACTTTAAAGGAGCTTTCCCCTGTTTTTAAAGATGTTCAGTTTAATTACTTGGTAAAGCTCAGTATGTGCAAACATTTATTTGATTCCTTACACTGCAGACAAACACAAGAACATTTGCACAGTAATCTGCTATTCTTTATGATTAAAGCCAAATACTGTAAATTGTGAATTTTTGTTCTCAAAAACATAAAAAACCTACATTTTGTACATCTTTATGCTTTAATAGAGCATACTTTTCATTGGCGAGCACAAAGATGAATGAAAATGTAAATCTTAAGTTTAAATCAAAACATTTGATAGAAAGTTGACTGCCACAGCATTAGAAATTCATGATTCAAGACAGACAAGAAACTGAATTGATTTATTCTAGAGTAACATTCTGCTCCTGGTGATTCCAAAATAACAGTTTAATGGCAACCAAACAGCTGACAGTGACATAAAGAAAGTATCTTAATTCTATATAACACAGTACCATAAAATGTTCTGCAAGGCAAACCTTAAAATAATATTGAAAAGCTGGAAAATGCAGTGTAACTTAACAGGGAACCATTGTACAGTGTATGTAGCTCTGGAAGATCCTTTCTAAGGTCAGAGATAGTAAACTCAGTGATGTCATCAGGTGTGAGATTGATTAGCGTTGTGGGAAATGTTGACTCCAGCATTATTAGAGCTTGAAAAAACTTATCAGTGCAACATTGATTTCCAATCAAAACAGTTGCCAGCACTGCCACTGTCCTTGTGATTCAATCAGTCCTTGTGAATCATGCTAGGTTAAACTCTGCAGGGCTCATTTAGTAAACATCACGCTGTCAAATGACACTTTGATCAACACTCGGTCATAAAGTATGGCACAGGTTGTCTTGCCAGAGTGTGTGGTCTCCTGTTGACCTTGCCAGGATGAAGGCAAGGGCGGGGATGAGTCATTCATTTACATGTTTCCACGGTAACAGGAGAAGAGCGAGAAGAAGGGTTGAGAATGTGCACGTGGGGATTCCCTAGTGGTTTGCAACGAGAGACAGAAAAGATCATTGAAAAAGAAGAGGCAGTGAGAGATGAGGAATAACCTTTGTATTATAATGATTTTTAACCTTCAAGCACAAAAGGTTAAAAGCAAGACTAATATGCTAATTGCCCATAGTAAAATCAGAAGCAATAGATCCCTGTGCATGCTGAGATCTTTTCTGTGTAACCCCACCCTTCACTGCACCAACATTCAGATAATTTAACTGTTGAATTTATCACTCGATTCATCTACGATTATTAAGAAATGCTTCAGCAGCATTGGGCTGCTCATGGCATCTTAAAGGCTCTCATAGCTGTACATTGTATATACCTTGGCACAGTAACCAGCGTGTTCTCAGATTTCTTGTCCTTGACCAAGTAACTCATTCATGCTCAGTACACATTGTCCTGTGCAAGGGAGACGTGAGCTCAGGTGACTTGTCTGATCCATGCCCCGCTGGGTTTCCATGGAAAGTGCCAAGCACATGAGGACTTCAAATGGTTTTGCCTATTGTACAGTTCAGGCATTTATCACTCACACACACACACGTAACTCCAGGAACGTGCATAGCCATGAACTGGGATTAGAACTGAACTTTTGGTCATTCTTGGCCTTGATAATGCTGTTTTATTAGTCCACCTGGCTCAGCCATGTCTGAGCTGCAAGCCAGTCTTTGTGTTATGTAACAGAATTGCTGCATAAATCTCAGCTTGATTAAATAAGAAGGCAAATTTTACTAGCTTGTTGTCTTTTCAAATTAAGTTATGTTACAGTGCCTAAATCCCTAACTGGCAGGAATAATGATGACAAAGAAAACTGTCCTTATTAGCTTCTTCCTTTCTTCTTCTTATTATCATAAATGTTAATGTTTGTTATTTCTAATACATTACACAACTGTAGTAACAGCTCCCATTCATGATCACTAGCATACAGGCACACACAGGCACACGCAGTCTGAAGCCCTGGCTGAGAGCCAAGCAGCAGGTTGCCCCAGCTTAGTGGCCATTTGAACAGGGATTTGTCGTTGGAAGAAAATACAAAAACTAATCTTAGAGAGCTTTAAAAAAAGGCTGATCGGGGTTATATCATAATGCTGCACAAACACACACATACTTGTTTATATTTATAGTCTATGGCTGGTGTGAGGTGAGTTAAGCTGAGCAGTAGTGTTCCATGTCTCACAGTGATACATCAATAGCAGGCAAAAAATTTTTGGCTCCTTCTCTTCTTCTGCTTCTTCTTTTGGCTGCTCCCGTTAGGGGTCGCCACAGCGGATCATCTGCCTCCATCTCATCCTATCCCTTGCATCCTCTTTCCTCACACCAACCCTCTGCATGTCCTCCTTCACTACATCCATCAATCTTCTTTGTGGTCTTCCTCTTCTCCTCCTGCCTGGCAGCTCCATCTTCAACATCCTTTGTCCAATATATCCACTATCCCTCCTCTGAACATGTCCAAACCATCTCAGCCTTGCCTCTCTGACTTTGTCTCCAAACTTATCAACATGAGCTGTCCCTCTGATGTACTCATTCCTAATCCTGTCCATCCTGGTCACTCCCAGGGAAAATCTCAACATCTTCAGTTCTGCCACCTCCAGCTCTGCTTCTTGTCTTTTTGTCAGTGCCACCGTCTCCAAACCATACACCATAGCAGGTCTCACTACCGTCTTGTAAACCTTCCCTTTCCCTCTTGCTGCTATCCTT
>VUQH01002782.1:0-11628 GCA_015106775.1 Etroplus canarensis
CTCATGTACTACTCTCTATCCAACTGCTGCTCTGTGAGTTGGAGAGAAAGATGGAGAATGAAAGCAGCATTGAGGACATATATATGTGTGTGTGTGTGTGTGTGTGTGTGTGTGTGTGTGTGTGTGTGTAAGCACACAGTTGTATGCATTTGTGTGTGCTTTATAGAAGCACAAGGAACCGGGGAGGTAAACGAGAGCCCAAGGGAGACCACCCTGGGAGAAGAGGAGGTGGTAGGAGGACAGGTCGAGGAAAAGTAAGATTAATGATGCTTGGGAAAACGAGTGCTCCTGCTGGCCCAGACTTTAAAGACAGCGGGAGTTAGTTACTGGCTGCTGGTCCAACAGGGATAGGTTTCCGGCATCCAAAGTTTAAAAAACATTCAAGGAGCTTGGCTGAAGCTCAGGCAGAGCAGACAGACTCTTGTCGCCTCAGATATATGGAGTACAAGACTGATGTCAAGGCAGAAGTGTTTAAGGTGAGCAACTGACCCCTAAGGCCTATTTCTTCCACTCTCTGCCAACCTTGAACAGATCATAGAAGGAGAGGTTTTGTCAGGTTTTAAGAACTTCTTACTGGCCTCCTGCTGCACATAAATCACACCAATGTGCCGGAAAGACTTATTGTCCCAGCATGCTATTTTTTTGGGGAGTACTTGCATGATGTAGCTAGACTGCAAGCAAGTCTCACTTCTCAGCCTGAAGCCAACCCAACTCAAACTGAGGCTTACAGCAGCTTTCATTCCATTTATCTGTCATAATCAGATGAGGAGCCACAACTACAATCAGGACAAATACAGAATATTAAATAAAGCAGAGGTTGTTAGGAGTTAATGGTGCAGAGGTGTAAACATTTTGCCGTGCAGATAATATTGAGCTGATGGAAGATTCTTGCATGACCCCAGCAAATAGTACAAACAGAGAGGTGTGATAGCATCTCATTTGTACTCCCACACATGGAAGACACATAGCTTGGTGTGTCCACATCAGATTCTTACTCAGACTGTTGGGAGATCACCACAGACAGACAAATGTATGGGAGAGATAATGGGAGATGACAGTCAGCCATTAGAGAGAGTGGTTGAGAAAACAAGCAGATAAATGCTTATTGTATTACACAACAGGGAGTTTATTGAAGTTGTGGAGGTGGCTTCACATTCCAATCTTTCCTTTAAAAGAACTGCTTAAATGCTACCCTTCCTCTGGCTGTGTGGTCACCAGCAGCAGGAGCAGCATCCACTAAATGACTTTATGACAGCAATTTATCACCTTTGTTGTCACTGCCCAAAAGCAAATTTTGTTGATTATCTAGTGATTCAATAAGAAAGGCCGAATGATTGAGCATGGGCAATTTTGTTTCCCTGTACAACAGAGAGGATTCATGTTAAATAAATCAATAAATAAAACTTGAGGATGTAGCCAGCTTATTCTGGCGGAATAAAACATATGGGCATGATCATAGCTGAATTAGTAGATTACTGGATTTATCACATTTCATACAATTCACTGGTTTTGTTTCTCAAAAGTATTGTATCATTTTGCTCAAAATTTTTCACCTTTTATGAACAACTGACCAAAAGCATAATCTACAAATGAGTTCATAAATAAGCATTATTAGGTGTTGACATCTGATCTGACAAAAAATATGAAAAAATACAATCATTGCAAGTCACGCAAAGTTTTAGTGGATGCCAGATATGCCACATTCTGTCATGCATAAAGTCTACATAATTGTGAGAGAATCAGTTTCAGATACTGTCCAAAATTGCCCCTTTTTAGGTTATTTCCTAACACTGGAAATAGTTTGATATAGGTGGGGTGAAATGCTTCATGGGTAGAAAATGCAGATGGCAGGACATGACACCTACTTACAGTAAAATCCCCTAGTAAATACCTGCTTTGCATTAGTGCAATTCGACATCACAGTGATGTCCTAGTACGGAGCTGAAAAAGGGGAAAACCTATGTAAAGGGTCAGTTTCCCACACAATCAACCTCCAGCCTATAGTGCCATTTGAACTGTTTTGCTTTGAAAAAACAAACTAAACATACAAACCTTATAACACTGCATGAAAATGATAAATGCTGGCTTATGTGTCAGTGTGTCTGAAGCAGCAAAATATATAGAGATTCAGATTTTTAGAGAATGGTCCAAAAAAAGAGGAAATATCCAGTGAGCAGCAGTCGGGAGAAAATACTTTGTTGACGCCAAAGGTCGCAGGGAATGACCAGACTGTTTCAATCTAATAATAAAAAAGGCAACAGTTACTTAAATAACCACTCATCACACCCAAGATATGCAGAAGAGCATCTCTGAATCTAGAATGCATCAAACCTTGAAGCAGATGGGCCACATCTGCAGAAGACCACACTTGGTGTCTTGACAGCTAACAACAGGAAACTGGACAATAGAATATTGGAAAAGCACTGTCTGGTCTGATGAGTCTCGATTTCTGCTGTGACATTTGGATGGTAAGGTAAGAATTTAGTATAAACAGCATAACAGCATGGATGCATCCTTCCTTGTATCAAAGGTTCAGGTTGGTGGTGGTGGTGCAGTGATGTTGAGAATATTTTCTTGGCACACTTTGCGCCCCTTAGCACCAACTGAGCATTGTTTAATCACCACAGCCTACCTGAGAATTGTTGCTGACCATGTCCTTTATGACCACAATGTACCCATTTTCTGATGGTGTCACGGGTTTACTAGTGGACTCAGAATGCAGAATGAAAACTACAGAATAGCTTTAAAGTCTTTATTGTACACAGAGGGCTGCAGGGGTGAAGCAGAGGACCTCAGGGGAGCCAGAGAGAGTGGGTCAGGCTTAGAATGGTGAGTCCAGGCTGTCAGGAAGGCAGGTTTGCAGGTAGTTAGCACTGGAAAAGGCAGCAAGAAAAATAGTTGGACACGTTGAACAAAGAGACCAGAAAACTTGAGCTGGTGGCCAGGCTCACATGGGTCAGCTAAAAATCCAGCCATGAGAGGAAGAAAATCTCAGTCTTAAATACTGCACTGATGGATAACAACAAAACAGTGTCAGCCTGACTCCACCCATGCCACACCCACAACTGGAAAGTAAGCAGTTATTGCATACCCAAGCAATCCCAGGCAGAGGAGAGAAAGATAGAGCTCATGGAAGCCCGAGAGAGAGAGAGAGAGAGAGAGAGAGAGAGAGAGAGAGAGAGAGAGAAAGACAGGTCAGTAACTGAAGGCAAGGGGACCATAACAGATGGTTGCTTCCAGCAGAATAACACCCCATGTCTCAAACCCCAGATCACCTCAGTTTGGTTTTTTGACCACAGCAATGAGTTCACTGTACCTCAGCGGTCACTAGATCTCAATCCAATAGAGCACTAATGGGATATGATAAAATGGGAGACTCAAGTCACGGATGTGCAAGCTGACAAATGTACAGCAAATGTCAATATGGACCAAAATCTTTGAAAAATGTGTCCAGCAGCTTGTTGAATCTATAATTTAGTCAGTTCTGAAGGCAAAAGAGGAGTCCAGCATAATACTGTAATAGCAAGGTGTAACTAATACACTAATGAATATTACCTTATTAATTATGAATCAGTTTGCGTAAACTTCCAATAGACAAAAAACTAAAAATACCTAAACATATATTATGACAGTTTCTTTTCAATTCATCTCATTAAAGTAAAATAGTGAAAAATATCAAAATGGATCAATGCATGAAAAAAATTCAAAAAATAAACAAATATGTTTTCACTTCTAACATTTCTCACCATAAAAAATACATTTTTCAATATACTTGATGAATATGATTTCATTTTTACTCTAATGTCTAATTGTTGATTGTGTTCCTCTCTCTTTTTATCTTTTATCTTAACCATCAATATTCATCAGTGCTCTTTTCTTTCCACTCAGCTTCTGCTCCCATCTCCTATCATCTGCTCCCCATGCAATGTCAGTATCCTTGCTCTCTGTGTCTCCCTTTGGAGTTTGAATGCATCAGACGGACATAAAAGAACTATACGTAAATAAGAGGTGTTTCTTGCTATGATTTTCAGGAATATTTCTACTATTACTAATGTTTTCTAATCTTAAAGAGTAATCCCAACTAGCGCAGTATGAAACACTGATTTATCGCTTTTATTCATGTATTGTCTACTTTTATCTTCTGACTGGCGCTCATTTTCTCACTATTCTCAGTTTTCTTCTTTAGAGGCTTAAAAACTGTTACTGACACTTTTCTTCTTGCTTATGATAACACTCTATCTGAATGAAAGCCAGCTAAAAAAGCAGCTCATATATAATGTGCATAATATGCAGTAAATGAAAGATACTGCCATCCATATAAATTACACAAGCAGCTCGACATAAACAACTGAAGCTCACAGTCAGTCTTCATGCAGGCTTTTAGATCAATATAACAAACCAGAGAAATTAACAGTAATTGCTGGTTGCCTGGATGAATTACCTTTCAACATAACCTGCTATGATAGCTAATGTCTGCGTTATTTGATTGATTAACAAATTGGCTCCTTTCCCAATAAACATTTCTTTTCTTCCCATGATTGCTGAAAATTACACTTTTTATGCCAAAATTAACTGTGGACTCAAAAGTTTTAATTTCATAAGGAGAAGTCAAGGTGAAGTTTGGAGGGCAACTGTCATTGCTAAATGTTTAACGCTGGGAGAAGAAACTAAGAAGCCTCATGTGGGGCTCAGTGTCAGGTCTGAGTCAATCCTAGACTCTGCTGTGCTGCGGTGGAGGAGTAATGAGCACCAGGCGGAAACACGGGGTCCTTAATGGGATTACACAAGGAGACGTTAATCTAGGGAGAGCAGGTGGGGAATTAAACATGATCAGAGGGCCACAGTGAAAAGTATCGAAGAAGGGCTGGAGAGTCAGAAGGGGGGTTACAAAGAGTGAGAAACAATACCAGAGAGAAAAAGGACCACAGAAAGTCAGAGGACAGCAATACTGTTACAAAACAAACTACTAATAAGTACTCATTATCATTTCTGCTCCCCTAGTCTGTTACTTTGAAGACTGACTCAAATTATCTTTTGTGTTTTATGCAAGATTTCAGATGATAGAAACTCATTTGCTTGTAAGGCAAAGCTAAACATTTATAAAATGGCCCATTTCATTTCACTGATAGTGACACTGGCTGTGTCTGTGTGCTAGGCAGTTGGTTTTGCCTGAGATAGATACATTACCAATTTACAATATCTGCCTGGCTAAAGCCCATTAGTCTGACACACATTGAGCTGCAGAGCTAGAGGAGCGAAAGCACCCTTTGATAATCAGCCAACCCCAGAGGACAGCAAGTGCTTCATTTGAATGAAACAACAATTAAATTACTCGCTGCAGTTTTTGCTGGCCTTATTAAATCCCTTACTGTGAATGGACTATTTCCATTTTGTAATTTAGCTTCTAAAGCTGCAAATTGATTTAGAAATCTTATATTGTCAATGCAAATTCCAGAAGCTATGACCTTGCTTGTGAAGGTATATGACATCTTAATTGGTTTGGAACATCATCAGCCACAGCCGAGTAAATGTAGTGAAATTAAGATCTTTTCAGAAAGAAATTTAGTATTTTGCCTTGTTTGGTTAAGATATTGTCAGATTGTAATAATATATTTTCTTGAATTTGGAGAGTATGTCTTAAGTATTTTGTAATGATTTATTACTGAGGCAATGGAGCAGTCACACACACACGGACCTCAGTTTTTTGGCTTATTTTTACTTAAAATGTGGGGTATATAATAAAAATATTTAATTTGTGATTGATTTTTTTCATTCTACATGAGTTGTGGGTTTTCCATTTCGTCGAAATCAGATACTTGCAAGTTCCTTTCATCAATACTTGTTTTCAAGACTTTTTCACATTTCCAAACAAGATATCACACTCACTGCAGTGGAGCATTTGCACACCTGAGTCACATGCATGCCCATTTTCTGCTCTGCTTCTACTGTTTCTACAGATTCAGACATCTACACAGACACTGAAAACCTGTGTTACTTTTTCTCCCACAGAGAAAAGAGAAAATTGGTAAGGATTCAGTGAGGGAATCAATAAAGACCTTTAAACAGAATCGCTAATGGCATTGGTATCCATAAAGTCTTAATATCCACCCTGAAAAAGCTGCAGGCAATAATATAAAGCTCAGTACCAGGTACTAGGACTGACCTATTTTGTTATGAACATGATTGGATCCTTGGTTTTCATGCTTTGCATTTAGCTTGACTTGCACCGTTTTAGCTTCTCGCCAGTTTTCTGCATCACCTGTGTTCAATGGATCATTCACTCACCTCAATATGTATACTCATTTGCCAGATTGTCTTGTTACTTACTGTTATAAGGCTTTCCAGTCATTCTCTACAATGTATGGCTCGCAATTTTGTATTTTATGCTTAGCTTGCCAATGTATAATCACTTTCCTGTTCCTGCATCTTTGCTTCTCCCATTACATTTTTAAGTTTTTGGATTTTTGCCTCTCATCTACTCCCTGCTTGATTTGTTTGAAATGCTGACTGATGTTTTCTGCATGTTTTCACAACAGAGACTGGGTTTTGGGATGTAGTCATAATTTCCTGTGTCCTGTGGTTTGGTTCTGATTCCTGAATCATCAGACTTGCTTCTGACAATTGGTGAAAGAGTGGAAAGTATAACTATAATAAATGTATGCAAAATGCCTGTCAGTCAAGGACAAATCTAATTTTGTTCATGTGCTGCTCCCTCCAAATGCCTAGTCTATTCCATAGCTCACAAATCTGTAGATAATAATGGATTCATTCTTCCTCCTGAGAGGAAAAAAACAATCAGATGGTTTTTTGAAGTTAAACCATCCTACTTACTGTACCTGATTAAGTGTTGATTATGGGCTTGCTTGTCAGAGCACCTAAAAGTTTTATGCTGTTTTTTCTGGGTCTGGACTGGTAAGTAAGTGTATCTGGAGGATTTCAATTTCAGGACACACTGATGATATGCAGGTGTCCAGTGGAAATAAAACAAAGTGGAAGCAAAACCATATGTCTAATGAAATGCCTAGAACTCGGCCAGTATGCCTCCGCCTTATATCTGACCCAGTGTGACCCTGAACTCTGACCCCACTCTATTTTTAAATGTTAACAGATCTTTAATCCATTACTGGTAATGACCACACAAAGCCTGGAAAAGATCCAGCAAACTAGTCAGCTCCTGTGGTGGTAATTTTATTTCATACTTTTGGCATTGGTCTTTAATTTTTTCCACCCATCACACCTACTGTATCACAGTGAGTAGCCACATACATTTTAATAAAGATCTTATGATCTATGTCAGCTCCTACTGAAATTATATTTATAGTGAAGTTGCATTTTTCCTCTTTTACTTGTCATACGGATTAACCCAACAAATATCGGTGAGGATCCAGCATCTCAGTCTGCTCCCGTGATGATAAAGACATTTTCATTGATAATCTTCTGTGACCTTCATCTTTGATCCCTTGATCTCATAAATGTTGTCAGATCTTCTACCCATCATAGTTAATAACCACACAAAGTTCGGTAAAAATCCAGCAGACGAGTCAGCTCCTTTAGTGGTAAAAAGATTTGTAAAGGACTGACGGACAGACAACCTGAAAACATAATGCCTCTACAGCGGACGCATGATAATAATTATCATACCATCTCGCAAACGAAAGGCTTCGTAACAATCAAGAAATGTCTTTTCCTGAACTGTAGCAATCCTGTGATATGGTGATATAACAATAACACAAACAAGGAATAATCTGAAGATGATTTTTTATTTTTTTAAATGAAAATGGTGAACAGCGATTAACAAGTACAGGCACTTAAACTGCAACAGCAAGTTTCTTTAGAGTCTGCAAACGGCATAAATAAGTTTATCAGTATCCACAGGCTAACGGAGTTTACTGTGACTGTGGTACATGAGCAAATCTGGCAAGTCCTGAAGCTCTCAAGCTGTCTGTTTGTTATTCATCAGCACAGGCTGCGGTTTGGCATGTATGAGAAGTCTTGAGGACAGCGAGTACTGTATGTACAAGAGCTACTGTCAGCATCAGCTGAGCTGAGTCTCCAGTTTGTAGTACTTACAAGCACATACAGCTATGCACAACGCTCGATCAAACCAAACTGTCACACGGTGCTCAAGTGAGCTTTAACACTATTTGAGGTGGAAATTTCCCAATTTATTTGCCGGTAGGTTTTAGTAATATATAAAGCTGGGAGAGGGGAAGATGAGAGTCTTTCTCCATAAAGAGCATAATGAATAATACTACTCCTGAGGTTGCTATCAGTGCAGGCTTATTGTATGGTAATATGTTATGAAAGTAGTAAATTAGAATGAGTTATTTTGCCTGCCCTTGCTTCTTGAGGGGTTTTTGTTTTCAGTATTATTTTTTGCTGGGGTCTGTAATTGCTTTACCTTACAGCTTATAGCTAACAGCCACAGCAGACAAATACAATTAGGGCTGGAATTTTTTGGAAAGTGACAAAAATTTTCCTAATTTTGAATCTGTCCACCACCACAGCACATATGAAATGAAAAAGTCAAGATGCAACTGGAGTTCAGGGTTTTGGCTTTAATATAAGTGATGGAGAGAAAAAAAATATTTCATTAACCACTGAGGAATTGCAGCCATGTCACAAGAAAAGGAGAGTCAAAGCAGCAGAGGCTGAGATAACCTGACCTTTAGATCCTAGCAAATGGACATGTCAAGCTCCAAAAGTTAAACTTTCAAGAGGCAGAAATGTTTCTCATAACTTATTGGAGACAGCAGTCCTAAAAGGAATTTTAAAAATAAGTTAAAAGTGGATTTCTGAATATTGATTGATTGATTGGTTGGTTGATTGATTGATTCATTAGTTCAGTAAATTTGAAAAGAGTAAATAATTGTGAGAACAAAGAACAAAATTAAATGAGAATAACACAAACCATTGACCAAAAAGGTATAGGCTGAAGGTTCAGGTTATTACACCTACCCTTTCTGCAAATATTGTGGAAGAGCCACAAACTGTTTGGATAAAAAGCCAGTGAGAGTCCAAAGAGAACCAGAGCAAGCAGGTAGTAAGGTCATCCAAACATGCAGGTAGACAGGAAATGAAGGGAATGTGGCAGCTTGTGACTGAAAGCTGCACACCCTAAAATTGATAACAAAATTAGGAGCAATTGGGCAGACAAGTGTTTTTAAGCATAGCTAAATGTACCACTAATAGACACAAGGAAAGAGATTTATAGGCGATAACTACTGTAAGATTTTCAATTAGATTGCATCATTAGTGTTTAAATTTAGGACAAACTGATAAAATTTTCTTGACGTTGAGAGATTTTGCATTCTTGTTTTTGGTCTCTCATCAAGGGGGCAATTGAAACCTCATTTTATCTTTAAAAGAGGTTAGATACCCTCTCAGAGCTAGACAAAAAAATAATAAATCTGCCAGTATGAACTTTATTGACTCCCAGACCACTAAAAAAGTGCAACACGCACATAGATGGTTGGAAATTGCCAACACTTGGCCCATTAAACAAGGTCCCAGTCCAGTCGCAGAACAGCCGGTGAATTATGGCCTGTTCATCAGCCTTTAGGGCTCTGCCTATTGCTCAGGCTTATGTGTTACAGAAGAAAAAGCTGTAATACATAGTGTGTGCGTGTGTGTGTGTGTGTGTGTGCGTGTGTGTGTGTGTGTGAGAATGTTTGTGAGCATACCCTTGTTAAAGTGGTAGGGGAAGTGTGGTTCTCTGGTAAGAAATACACTGTCGCTAAAGGGGAGGAAAATAAAAAATATACAAGCTGAACAACTGTATGCTCATAGAACACAAACCCTCCCTCCCAGTCTCTTCATACAATCACACACTTAACCCAACCAGGCCAACAAGTGAACAGAGACTGCAGAACAAACATGCACTAATTCACATGTGCACACTTATGCACACACAAATACAGAAACCCACCCACATGAGCACCCACAGTGTACAGCACTGACAAATTACAAGACAGGGTAAACCAGGGTGAAACAAGACTATTCTATACACATAATCAGGGAATCTTAAATGTATGACCTTTACCGGTAAGGCTGCCATTCTTTCTTCCTTTTTTTCCCCATTACTATTAGCAATTCCCTCGAAGACACTAAAGCCTACAAATTTACTGATATTAGCTGAGTGTGGGTTGCAGCCAGCTCGCATTAAAAATGGATACTAATTGGTTTATACTGAATTCTGATCAGAGGTTGAAAGATTAACATAGAGATGAAGCAAAGAGAGCCCCAAGGTCCACTACCAGCATGTGATTTTGACATCCAATTTAAACCCCAAAGTTTCACATTTAGCAACAGCATAATCCCAAAGGGTGAAGTTCTGTAGCCACTGAAATTGCCAAAAGATGTGAAACTGAAAAATTCAGTTCAATTCAGTTCAGTTTTATTTCTATAGCACCAATTCACTAGAAAAGTAACCTCAAGGAATTTTTACTTTAAGACAAAGACACTGTAATAATAGAGAGAAAACTCCTACAATCAGGCGATCCCCTATTAGCAAGCACTTGGCAACTGTGGGGAAGAAGAACCAGATCATAGAGAGAGATGGACAACACAGGCTATGGGAGAGAGAAGACAAAATTTAATATCAAGCAGAGGTGGCATATAAAATGCATTGGGGTGCAAAGAGATAGGTGGAGAAGAAATGCTCAGTGCTCCATGGGTAGTCCCCCAGCAGCTTAAGACTATCACTGCTCAACTAAGGGGATGGTTCAGGGTCACCTGATCTAGCCTTAATAATAAATTTTATCTAAAAAGAAAGTTTTTAGCCTTACTTTAAACGTAGAATAGTAATATAAATGGGTTCTATCTGAATCTAAGAATGCATCCTTATAGTTAAAAATCGTAAGATCAGTTGTGATTCTGTAGCCAATATGTAAATTAGTTGATTACTGGGTTTATTCTCAACTTGATGGAATTCCACTTTTGAGTTTTTATAAAACACATGTTATTCTCTCTTTTCTTCCATGAAATCTTTTCCTCATTTTCTGGGCCAACAAATTAACCCCAAATTAAGCCAAATGCATTTTATTACAAATATACTTGAAAGAACTGACCATGTTTATCTCAGTAATTCATAGCTCTGTTGCTGGGGTTTAACTCTTCCAGTGTCAAGCTGACTTAAACCCAAGAAAAATTAGGCAACACAGACACCTGGTCTGAACAGAAATTAGCACTATGTGTGAGGACAAAGCATCTTATTTGGCTGTGGCATCTCTGTGGTACAATTGTGACCCACTGGCACAGCCTCTGTGTGCAAATAGATCAGAGGCATCCAAGCAGCTTGGGCCAGGATTAGTCTCTGATTCTTTGGAGGCACTGAAATGAACCAAACAGACACTAATCTCCCTCTCCCTGCATCTCACCAGACCTCTGCTCCACAGAGGGGAAGAGGAGGGAAAACAGAGACAGAGAGAGAGAGAGAGAGAGCGAGAGAGACTTAAATGAACTGGAAAAGAAGAGAAGAGGCTATATTAACTAAATGTGTTAAGTATGATGATGCGGGGACTTCAGCTCAGTTCATGCGCCCAGAAGAGAAGAATGAGGAAGGATGGGCAATGTAGGGGAAAAACTGGGGGGGGGGGGGGGGGGGGGGGGAAAAAAAAAAAACAATCT
>VUQH01002784.1:0-16404 GCA_015106775.1 Etroplus canarensis
TCACAACCTTATCTAAACAGAATTTCCTTTTTTAAAAACACAGAGAAAAGAGACTTTTGTAACTTTTAATGTATGGTGTTATACAAATGTATATACAAAATTCCCTCCTAAAATATTTCAATCTAATATGTCAAAATAATGAAACAAGGATTTTGAGCCAAGCATTTTCATTAAATTCAAGTTGGAAATTAACACACACTTAGCACCCTATTTGTACATTTCAACTGTTATTTTCAGAAAACCTGTGATAAAAATGTCTGACTGTAAGTTACTGGTTCTGTGGTCATATCTGTCAGCTAATAATGCTCATCAGTCAACCTGTTATATTAATGTCACTTCAGTAACTCCCAATGAGGATAGAGGCCTAGCAAAAACATTGATAACTTGCTAAATGCTGCAAAGTGCTGTACTCATGGTGGGTTAAGATGAGATAAGACTTCTCATCTCGTCTTGATGTTGAGTTTCTCTTCATAAAAAATTAAATTTTATTAATGTTAACAGGTCTAGACCTGTTAATGTTCATGTAAAGTGTCCTGAGATAAGGCTTGTTGTGATTTGGCCTATACAAATAAAGATTGATTGCTAAACTGATAGAGGAATTTTAAATTAATAACAGATCCGCTTTTCAGCTAGACACAGATCTAAAACGTAAAGTATATGAAAACCGCTCGAATGTGCCCTATCATGAAAAAATCTGGAATAACTGGGTAACATGCATCTCTGAATGCAAGTGCTCTTTCTAGCCTGGAATTTGTGAGCTGCGGACTTCGGCAAACAGGTGCCTCGCTATTACACCGGCGAACAGTGACCGTCTCTGCGGTCACCGGCGTAATATGCTTCGGACCCCGACATGAGAAATACGGCTCGTTCTAAGCGCGCAATAGCCAGACAACGACAAAGCCCTCTAACTGGCAACCAGCCGTTTAGCGGCACGATGTCGTGTCTGGACGTGTCAGTTTTGGTTAATCTTCTCGTGCTCGCTAGCCATATTTTAGGTCAGATGACCGGTACCTTTCAGTTCTCTAAAGGTACTTAATGACCAATGGTATCATCAGTTACCACAACAAACCTCTGGTAAATTTTATTGTTTCAATAACTTCAAGAAAATAAAGTCATGTAGTCTCCAACCGACTCTTTTAAAAACTTTCCACTTACCTTCTTGACTTCTTCCCGCTCAATACCGTCCGTCGTCTCCATAATTTGAACTATCACCGCAGGTCCATTGGCACTTGGGAACACTGATGGCTTATGGGTATTGTAAATGCTGACTGAAACGCAGTAAAGATAACAAGATCGTTTTTTGTTGTGTGGATGAACTTAACAAGAATGGCTCACATTACTTAAATTATTCATGTTCCGAAAAAAAATCAAAATGTCTTTTATTTTGAACAAATATTTTTGACTGCAATACTAGATATATCTGTGTAAACATACAAAATTCAATTTTTATTGTTGATTTCACAGATTCAATTAAGTTGAATTTACTTAACCTCAAATTCATTTTTATCAGTGTACTCTTTTTCATCACCCTCTCTCATACATCTTTCTACTGAGTCATCAGAAAACTTTTGAAGGTGGCAGGTCTCTGTGCAGTAGGTAAAGTCTGTGGCGTGGAGGGTGAATAGAAAAGGAGAGAGAATGGTCCATTGTGGAGCTCCAGTATTGCTGACCACACTGTCCAACATACAGTGGTGCAGATGCACATAACTGTTGTCTCCCAGTTTGACGTCAATAATCCAGGTTGCAAGGAGGCATCCACCTGCATCACTGACAGCTTCTCACCCAGTAGAGCCAGCATGATGGTGTTGAATGCACTGGAGAAATCAACAAGTGCTCCATGGCTTGTCCAGGTTAAGTGTAGATGTGGTTGAGCGGGTAGATAGTGGCGTCCTCAACCCCAAGTCAGGGCCAGTAGGTGAACTGGAGGGGGTCTATTAGGGGGCTGACCATGAGCTGCAGCTGGTCCAGGATGGGCCCTCCAAAGTCTTTATGATGGATAATGTAATTGCCATGGGTCTGTAGTCCTTAGGGCCACTAGTGTGTGACGTCTTTAGCACAGGTACAAGTGCCTGATGGTTGCAGACCATAAGCAAGAAGGTTGGGGATATGTGAGCAGCTTCAGAGTCAAATCTGTTAAAGAACAGATTTAGCTCCAGCTTCCTCCTGTATTTATCATTGACCATCCAACCTGTTCTCTTTAATTCTCTGAACTATTATCTTCCCTATCTCTAGTACTGAAGATCCTCTTCTTCTTGTTGAGGAGTGCTTTGATGTCCTTTGTCACCCAAAGTTTGTTGTTTGGGTAACACTTAACAGTTCTGATGGGTCTGTGATTAATTCTGTGAGCCCATCAATGTCCTCTCCCTGCAGCTCACAGAATACCTGACAGTCACTCACCTCAAAACAGTCCTGCAGTGTCCCTAAAGCCTCTTCTGACTATCTCCTCACTGTCCTCATGGTCACAGGCTGCCTCTTAATCAGAGGGGCATAACAGTGAGTTAGACAGCTCATGTACTAGGTGAAAGTGGTGCCTGGAGATAGCAATGAATGCCCTTGGCTGTTCAGTCTGTAACTGGGCTACTGCGGAGGTGGGGTTAGTGGATGGAGGAACATAATAGTCACTGTGATGGTGTGTGAAAACTTGTGGTAAATAATATGGCTGGAGTCCAACAGCACACAGTTCAATGTCCAGGCTCCAGTTGAACTGTTTAATGGTAATATGCACAGAGTTACACCAGCCGTTGTCAATATAAATGGCAAGTCTGCCATTGTTTTTCTTACTGCTATCACCTCAAGTAAAAGGAAAAACCGTGGAAGGTCAAGTTATCTTCAGGGATCATCTGGTGCAACTTTGTCTCTGTGAAAAACTTCCTCTAACTTAGGACCTTTGCATCCACAATGTGTTTTTCCAGATGTCAGCAGGATTGTCTTTTGGTGTGACTGCGATGTCGGCCAGCTTCAGGGAAATCAGCTGATCCCTGGAGTATACACCGCGGAACATCGTAGAGGTCATCCACTGTGGTCCACAGAAAAAGAAATTCTGTGTCAGCAAAAGGTTCCACTTAGGTTGGTGCATGCAGAGTGAGGATCCTGTCTTATCCTACTCTTACCATTATTTACACATAAACCAGGTAAAAATATTACATTTTTTTCTTTTTTAAAATTACAAAATAAAGTAAAATGCAATTACTGAAACCCTTTTTACCCATTTAGCTGATTACTGCGCTTTTGTCCACTAATTAATTACAGTAGGCTTAATCATCTCCCTCTGAGTTTACAGTGACTCAGTGCTCTCTGGATGGTATAACCTTTCTGTTCATGTTGGAAATCTGGTTAACTCCCTGCTGTTTTTTTTCTCTCTCACCCACTGTGTTTCCACAGATGTGGAAAGCAGCTTCTATGTCAAAAGTATGCGCTTAATCAGTCTGTGCCACACAAACGAGTGGGCAGTGCTGCATTAATCAAGTGCAGCATTTCCCCCGCTACGGAACCAAGTTCTATCTGGGAGTTGGTTCTCATGGTGATGAGTCATTTTCCAGGTGCTTCAAGCACTGCTGTCTGTCTGATTCATCAGAATACCTGTCACTCCACAATCTGCTTCTCTATCTACCAGTGGTAGGTGGATCGACCCAAGTATAGTATAAATACAAACGCTGGCGTCGGTATCGGAACAACACTAGCCCGATGGGATTGATAGTTTGGTTAGTTTTGGGTTTTTCTTTTATTCTCTTCTACTTGCTCTTTTTCCATCAAAAGGTAGACTTGCCTATGCAAATATGCTCCTCACATCAACAGGCACACTTTGCTCCTCCCTCCTCCCTTCTCCTGCTCTGCTGTGTGTGTGCGTGTGTGTGTGTCTGTGTGTGTGTGTGGTCTCATGATTTTTTATCATCATGGACGTATCATAACATAGTTAAAAATGTTGCACTGTGAAAACTAAAAATTTATTCAAGCACTTGGTGAAACAGGAAAAATAGTACAGCGAGCAACAAACCAAAAGCACAGAAGCAGAGGGAAATCCCTCAGAGACCCCCGGCACAGAGACAAGTTCACTGACTAAGTCATTTCAGAGAGGCAAAGCATATCCAGGGAGTTTATACAGTGGTGAAAGTCATGTTTCAGTCAGGACTCACCATTTGATATTGATTATTAGTTATTTTCCAGGGTGCAAATGGTTATCATGTTATTGATCACTGAAGACCAATTACCTAAACACTACAGTTAGAGATCCAAATAATATATTCAGTCCTTTCAAGTGTATTAAATGAAGTAATATACTGGAAATGAAAAAAATAAACTGCTCCTCAAAACTGAAATATGAAAATGACTGAATGTGATAACCATTAGTGTTAACTGTGTCATGGTCCCCCAGTGAATAGAACAGACCCGGGATGCTGGAAGCAGTAAAAAGGTTTATTTGCGGCAAAGGCAGGATGAAGCAAAACTGAACTCAGAGCGGTCTCCGGAGGGCAGGCTGGGCTGGGAACAACAAACACTGAGAGTCCGTGGAGGGGGGTCCAAGGTCCGGGAGTTTCCTGATGGGAGGAGAGCAAAGGTTAGTAGGGTCCAGGTGAACGGAGACACGGAGAGGCTCAATGGAGGGTGACGAGAGCTAGGCAAGCAGGGGCTGAGAGGTACACAAAAACTAAGGATAAACTTAGAGGCTAGAAAGGCTGAGCTACCGAAAGGCTTACTCATAGAACGCAACGATCCAGCGTCGGCCTCCTGCTCCTCCGCTGGTTAAATAAGGCTGGAAGAACTCAGCAAACCGGTAACAGGTGCGAGGAGGGGGGCGTGGCCGGATCACACAGCTGGAGGAAAAAATAGAGGTTAACGGTCCCCAGCCCAGCCCAATAGAGAGGAGAGAGAAAGGGGCAGGAGAGAAAAGAGAGAGACGGGTGGGTCCGCACCGGGGAGGACAGGGGGGACCATGACAAACTGTAAGAAAGACACAATGGAATTCCTGTAATTAGGCTTCATCTAGATGGGCTATTGAGTTAATTATTTTGTTATTTCACTGAGATGATTCACCAAGAGCTTGGCGTGGTCACAGTAATTATAAGGTAAAAGTATCACCATCGGTACCAGCGATACTGGCCCTGTATTTACTTGGCATTGGATCAATACCAAATTTTGCACGACTACTATCCACATTTCTTCTTCTTCACCTGATGGATTCATGGCACACTTGATGCGATACTGACTTGCTACGCAGTATTCCAGTGCAAATCAGTATTACAGAAATGGCCAGGCCGGCCTTTCATTTAATTAGGTTTCAGTTTCAAAAGCCGAATACATGGCTGTTTTGGAACTGACACCACTGAGGTAGTCTTTCTGCATCCTGCTGATAGCGTTAATATCATGAATTAATTCTGGAAGTCTGTAAATTATTTTATGTCTACAATCAATGCCTTTAAAAAATGTGGAAATACTTGAAGCTCAATACGTTACAACCCAATAAGTTACATCACTTGGGCATTGTCCAGTGTTCATTTATATACCGCTTATGGCTTGTGGCTTTCACAACAGGGGGGAACTACACAGCAGTGACAAATTTCAGGAAAAATCAGAACCTGTGAGTCTTTACAGTGAGGAGGTGTGGTGGCTCTGTTCAACTGTAGAGGGCATTTTGCCGGCACGGTCTGAGTCCACTTGTCTCCTTGGGGGCAAGGGTTACTGAAAATCAATTCCATGTTGTTCTGCAGGATCCTGTTTATCCTGTGATGTATCCTGGTGGGAGCGGGCTCTAAGACTGTTTTACTGAAAATGAAATAGGATATCTACAGTTTGGTTTTTCAACTTTGTGCAAGTGGACCTCAATGTGTGTGTGTGTTTGCATGCACACCGTGAGAATTCTGGCTCAGGTAGGGTTAAGAAGTGGCAGGACTGCCTCTTCCTCACACTGCTGCAAGATTTTCATTGATAGCATTCAAGTAAATTCTTATTTTATCACCAGTGTTGTAACTCAATCCAAAGCAATGCTTTATGGATCTTTAGACAAAAATCTTATTTTATTACATGCTTTAGATTTTTAAGGTTAGGACTAGGCCACATGCTAAATAAGCAACAAGAAGATGTTACCTTTTAAAAATAAAGTCTCATATAATTAATAAGCTATTGCAGTTTTTTCCCTCCCTGTGGGTGTTCCAAATAAGTAAAATAAGTAAAAAAAATCTACACCTAACCCTGGATGGGCGACAGCTGATCTGAGAGGTGTTCTATAATACAAATTCAACATAGTCAGGCTTTTTACAACAGCTGGTTTTACAAAATCTAAAACTTGTCTTTGTTATTCCAGTCTTTCTGCTTCACTCTTTGTGCACGCTCATAAAAAGGGCATCATCTAACTCTTCTTTCTTAGGAAATCCATCGTTTGAGCACCACCTGCTTCAATCAGTCACGTTATCAGAGGGACGGGTGGAAGAGATCTATAAAGAACATAAAAGACAGTAAAATGTACCACTGTTGCTGCAACTAAGAGAGCAGTGCTGCAGAAAACGTTTTGTGAATTAATGATCATCTCAAGAGCTCATCAAACGCACAATGTGTTCAGCATAGGCTGATGTGGAGATCCAGCCAGGTGAATGGACAGCCACCTTTGTGACAGTGAAAACCAGCTCAGCGTTAGGCTGCTACATCACCTCAGAGTATTTATGACCCCGCCTCGGCACTCTGTGTTTTCAGGATGTCCGTCCTGCCTTCTCTTACAAATCCTGTTACCACTGCAGGAGCTGACTTGTTTGGTGGATCTTTATCAAACTTTGTGTGGTTAATACCTATGATGGATAGAACATCTGATAATATTTATGAAACTGTGGGGTCAAAGATCCAGGTCACACAGGGTCAGATTTAAGGTGAAGGTGTACCAGCTGAGTTCTAGACATATGTTTTCATCAATTCAGTTTTTTGCTAAGGTAAACAATTTTTTTCTATTGATAGGCTTGAGAAGGTCAGTCATGCTTTTATGACATCTACAGTGGGCTAGAGCACTGGAATTCATTATGTGCTGGACTGAGCAAAACACTAATAGTTTGTAGTTGGTTCAAAATGCCACAGCTTTTGCTATTCCTAAATCATTACACTGACTTCCAGTAAAGTGTAAAATCCGTTTTGAAACACTGTCACTCAGAAATAAGTGCTTCCATGCTCTTGCTCCAGGTTAGTTATCAGATCTTTTTCAAATCTATGGCCCATTCCATAATTCTTATGTCTGTTGATCAGCAGCTTTCAGTAATAATTCCCAATTCCTGAATGGCTCCTACAGCCAACTGGGCATTCCCAGTTGCAGATCCAAAACTTTGGAATTGCCCCACTTATCAGATCAGAAAACCTACCTCACTGTTAGTGTTCAGAGCCCAATTTTCAGGTTCAATTTTTTGTTTTTAATTTAACCCTTTTTTATCCTCTATGCAATAATATTATATAGTACACTACATTATTTCATTATTGTAATTTTATATTGATGGTTTTATGAGCTGTGCAACACTTTGGTCAACATCTGTTGTGTTTACATGTGCTATATGAATAAACTGACTTCAATGAGGGGAATGTTAATATGTTAGTTTAATCTTCGAAGGGGAAAGGAGGCTGCATAGCAAAGTTAACAACACACTTCAACCATAACACCTATGACACCTTCTAGAATCTCAACAGTGTAGACATTGATAAACTTGTCGTGTCATAGGTGAGATTTAGAAGTTAATGCACAATGTGAAAGATCGATACAAAGTGGGAAGAATCCCACCCACGGACCACAGAGAACCCACTATGGCACATCCGTCTAGGTGACCGATCAATTGATTTTTTTCTGTAAAACCACTCAGTGTCATAAGACAAGGTCAGAAGAAGTTATTAATGTCTCTGATATGCACAGGTCACCAGCACTTACACACATCAAATGCTTCAGTAGTGTTCATCTAGTGGCTAGCTGATAGAATACACAGGTCTTGTCCTCATAAATGGTTATAATTTTGATATTGAACTATCAATATCATGAGCCCATGGCTCATGGTGTCTGTCTTGACAGCTGCATAAAAAACATATAGTATGGAATCTAATCAAGATTGACCTGATAGGTGCACTAGAAACCCTAATAAGTTCACAGGACTCAACAAGCAAACAAAAATAAGGCAACTGGTTATCTCATTTTAAATTTTTAAAAAATTGATTTCTTCATAAAAGTGGCAGTTTTTCAGAGGATGAATATTTTCATAACATGCTACACAAACCTTTTTATTTCAAAGTAAATGGACTGGTACTTATATAGTTCTTTTCTACTCTTAACTACTCTTCATACAGCACTTTAGCCTATGCCTTGAGCACATTTTAACTATCGCCAGATATTCACACTCTGATGGAGGCATTGGAAGCAGTTTGGGGTTCAGTGTCTTGCCCAAGGACCCTCTGGGCATTTAGGCTGGAGGAGCCAGGTATTGAGCCACCGACTCTCTGTTTGGAAGATGACCTGCTCTACCTGAACCACAACCAACAAAGTCAACTCAAATGTACTTTTTGTTATTCTTTTGATTTAATTGCAACTCAAACATTTTGATTTATAAAACTTTAAAAATATACAACTTATGAATGTACCTTCAGCTGCTCCCTTATATTCTCCTCATGGGTCACCACAGCTGATTAATCCAGATTGATAACTTGGCAGAGGTTTAACACTGGATGCCCTTCCTGACACAACCCACCATAGTGAAAGGGGCTTGTGTCCCCACCTGGAATCAAACTAGGGACCTTTCACTTGTGAGGCAAATGTGTAAACCACAACCCTATGGGCACACTAATAATTTTCTGGGACTGAATGTTTTTTTTTTTTTTAGTTTCTATGCCAACAACAACAACAATAATAATGATTTTAGCCATATTTGTAGCATTGTATTGTTAGCAGTGAATCCATTCCTTTATTCCAAACTGGATATAACTCTCAATTATAATTTCCTGCTTTAAGCCCTATAAAGATATCTTTAGTGCGCAGCGGATGAATCCTAGTTACTGTGTCCCCAGCAAACATGATTGAAACTCTGAAGTCATTTCTTGCACCTGCAGACAAACAGCTGTTGACTTTGTTTCCATGTTGAATGGAGGTCCGGTCTTTTAACAAGACGACCACATGTTTTCACCACATAAAGAGATTACTCTTACTATTTTTTCTCTAAACAACACTTAAGCAATTCACAATTATGTAAATTCTCTCTCATTTGTTGCATGGTGAACTTAATGCACTGGACTGTCAGAATCATTGCCTCTTGGTCCCTGATGTCAGCATTATAACACCAAGGATGCCGCAACTTAAGTGGGAAATTATGTAGCTCTCTACAATAACAAGTAGTTTTTGGAGTAGTGGGTTATGAGTTCAAATCACTCATGGGGTTAACTCTTATTATCGAATGTTTTGTTTACTTGGCTTTACTCTGGATAAAAACAAAATAGAAAGTGATTCTTGAACAGAAACTTTCTCTTGCTGAAAAGTCTAACAATGATGGCAAGGGAATGTTTAAAAACTGCCTCCATCCAATGTGGAGCAATATCTTTTAACCTTCCATTTTGGAGCCATTTTTCAACACTGACTCTACATTGAAAAAATGAAATGTTTGCTGGGTTTTCAAAAGCAATTGCAGCAGGCCAATAACCTGCCTCTCTACAACATGGAAGCTCCTGTCAGGCACCATAATGGTTAAGATGACCAGGCACATGGCGCAATACATGAGTGGCTCCCAGAAAGGAATTGGCATAAATACCAAAGGAGCAAAACATCAGTTACTGGTAGATAATGCAGTCACCCAAGACTGTAAGACCAGACTGACCAACCTATGCTCTGCCTGGATTTACTATAAGTAAGCCTAAGACATAATGCCTCACACATAGATCCTGGATTGCCTGGAAATATACAAGCTCAACAGGCCCATAAGAGCCTTCATCAGGAACTGAATGGGGATGTGGAAGATGACACTAGAGACCAACTTCAAGACGATTGCACAAGTTACCATCAAGTGCAGGATTTACCAAGGAGATGTGTTGTTCCTGCTGCTGTTCTGCATCATCAACAAGACTGGCTATGGATACCTACTACAGAATGGAGTAAACATCAGCCACCTCCTCTACGTGGATGATATCAAGCTGTATGCCAGAAGTGAAAGAGACATCGATTTACTGATCCACACCACCAGGATCTACAGAAATGATACTGGAATGTCGGATGGTAACGAAAAGAGGGAAGGTAGTCAGAACTGAGGGGACTGTACTACCAGAAGGCAGCATTGCAGACTTTGAGGACAGCTACAAGTACCTTGGAATCCCAAAGGCAAATGGAAACCATGAAGAGGTCACTAGACAAGCTGCAAGCGCCAAATACCTGCAGAGAGCAAGGCAAGCCCTGAGGGGTCAGCTAAATGGGAAGAACAAGATCCAGGCAATCAACACCTACACCGTGCCAATCATCAGATACCCCGCTGGAACAATAAACTGGCCAAAGAAGGAGATAGAAGGCACTGACATCAAGACAAGAAATCTCCTTAAAATACATGGAGGGTTTCACCTCAAATCCAGCACCCTGAGCCTATATGCTAAGCAGAAGGAAGGGGGCCGAGGACTAGTGAGTATCAGAGCCACGATTCAGGATGAAACAACAAAGATCCATGAGTACATCAGAAAGATGGCCATATATATATATATATATATATATATATATATATATATAGATATATATATATATATATATATACACACACACACACACACACCCCTGCCTTTCTGGCCATTAGAACCACAGCAGGTATAAGACACCTCTGCAAAACTTTTAGTTTTCAGACCAAACCCACCAAGCTATACCCATTAGTCTTACTTTACCATTGTTCTTTAGTGCTAACCCGCTTATTTTAGCATTCTTAATGGCAAACCAAAACTGATACCATGATCAATATTCAACCTGGCAGTCATCGGGCTTCTCGCTTTGTTGTTGTGAGGATGTCAGCACACTAACGGTAGCATAGCAAGTATTGCTGTGGCCAAGAAAAGCTTCACAAAGTTTCTAACTTATACTCACAGGGACGGATTTACTAAGAAAATGGCAATCGAGCACTTGGGTATTCATTAGGTTTGAGGTTGCAATCTCCATGCATTCAGTGACTGACTTAAAGCAGAAGCTCATTATCGAGTCAGCTCCTGAACTAAACCTGGTACTGCCCTCCAGACACACTCTGTGAGTAAAGAAGAGCTTATAAGCACAGTGGGATAAGATTACTAAGCTCAGAAAAGAAATTCTAATGCAGTGATCTTGATTAAAAATATTTAGTTTGACTGCATTTCAAGTTAACTTCTGAAAAGCTGTTGAGATACTATGTAATGATGAATGCAAGGCTATAAAAATGGAATTCTTTATTGTGTCTGTTGAAGTTTTTTGTAAAATATTGCTTGATTTAAGGTGATATTTTTGATTCTCATCAAGTTCAACCATGCATGACTTTAATAAAATATGAGAAAAGGCTTTTGTTTTCCTCCCATCCTAAATCAGATGACTGTGGCAGTATAGTTAATTCAGTTGATGGGCAAACAGCCATGTATTGGCTCAGAATGCGCTGACGGCCAGCTAGGTGTTTGCTGTCAGTGTGTGTTTCTGTCTGTGACAAACTAATTAAATAAAGAACAAAGTGGAATATCTTTATAGACAGTCCACACTTTTGGAGGAGGCAGGAGAGAATCTGAAATGACATTTTCACTGGTGAGTTTTCCTTTGCCTCCCTGTCTTTCTGACCTGAAATGAATTGCCTACCAGAAAAGAGGAAAATACATTATTACAGAGTTCACTTCAAATAAATGGTGGTGGCATCCAACCAGGGGCTATTTTGTCTGCCTAGTCCACTCTTCATACATCTGTGACTAACTCACTGAGACAAGACATCTTCTGTCATGCATATTCGCTGGGCATCAATCTCAACAATCCTCTCAGTCTAATGCTGTCTGGCCTCTGCTCACAGAAATAGGGTTTTGTCAATACCAATGAACTAAAACCCAAGAAATCATCAGGGGGATGCTTCATGTGTTTTAAGCTATCCTGTTTCCTTCTCTGTCCTTCCTCCCTCTCTTTCCTCCCCACTGCATTTTCACTCCAAATTCCATTTAGCATTTTGAAAATTTGATGCTTTGTTCAAGCATTTAGGGACCAAAGTTTACACAGAAGTAGTGCTTAATGACTCAAATGGTTTGAGGTTTAGTTTGGGTGAACAGTTGGGCAAAATAATGATTCTAACTGCTGGAGCCAGCCAATTAGGATGTACAGATGTATAGGCCAAAATTATATATTCCATCAGTAAGCATTTCAAGTATATTAAGCAGTTTCTCTCACAAATGCTGATCCCTAATTATACATATAACCATTAGCAGTATCTTAATTTCAACAATTAGTCTTCTCTCCAGTGGGCTCATATGCCATTTAAAAAGTGTTACTCTATAAGCCGGAAAACAAATTACTGATGGCTGCATGCATCACAATAATTACACCCCCTCGATCCATAGTAAATGTGGTCTGACACAAGGACTCATACACTCACCTTACTACTGTAGAAATATTTCTCAGAAATTTGGTCCATACTGACATCACAGCGTCACACAGTTGCTGAAGATTTGTTGGCTGCACATCCATGATGCGACTCTCCCACTCCCCCACATCCCAATCATGCTCTGTTGGATTGAGATCTGTTGGTCGAGAGACCATTGAGTACAGTAAACTTATTGTCATGTTCAAGAAACTAGTTTGAGATGATTTGAACTTTGTGACATGGTGTGTAGAAGATGGGTTAAATGTGTTCATAAAGGGGTGGACTTGGTCAGCAAGAATACTCAGGTAGGCAGTGTCACTTAAATAATGGCACTAAGGAACCAAGAAAGTGTTCCCCACGCCATTACACCACCAGCAGCCTGATTCGATGGTACAAGGCTGGATGGATCCATGCTTTCTTGTTTAAGCCACATTCTGACCCTAACACAGCATAATGTCACAGCAGAAATCAAAACTCATTAGACCAGGCAATGTATATCTACTCTTTTGTTGTTCAATTTTGCTGACCCCATGCAAACAGTAGCCTCAGTTTCCTGTTCTTAACTGACAGGAATAGCACCAAGTGTGCTCTTCTGTTGCTGTAGCCCATCTTCTTCAGTGTTAGATGTGTTGGACATTCAAGCTTGTCTGCGTACCGTAGTTGTAATGAGTGGTTATATGAGTTACAGTGTCCTTCCTATCACCTCAAATCAGTGTGGCCATTCTCCTCTTGTAATAATTGGCCTTGTTTTTGGACATCAGGTATCCTTATTCTGAGTTTCTCACGCTTAGCTCACTTTGTACTTCTCATTTAGCTCACCTTGCATAAAATATGTCCTTGTATGTTCCAGAACTTTAAGAAAACATAACCGGTCAGAACTGGTTTGATTTTGTCTTTACTATTTTTGTTGTGTTAGTACATGCCTGAAAATCAACACACTCAGACACTGTTTATCACATTCCAAGAACAAGACATGGACAGTGGTTGGCCTGTCCATGTCAACAATAGGTGGCCAATTACAAACAATCGTGTGTAAGTTAACCTCTGTAAGGCGTAAGGCCCAAGAAGATAAATGTGAGTTGTTTCCAGAAATCAGGGCTCATTCCGGCTGAGTTCCTGTGGGAGCTTTTGTCATTTTGTGACCAGCGCTGCTATATATTTTGTGCCTGTGACCACAATAAATATTTTGTATATGAATGGAAGATTCCTCCGGTTTGTTCTTGGGCTTCCAATAAAAGAATCGGGGCTAACACTCTCACCTCTGGCATCAACAAGGCATTTTCTCCTAGAGAACTGCTGTTCCAAGGATATTTTCTCTTTTTTGAACCATTCTCTGTAAATTCTAGAGATAGTTGTGCAGGATGATCCCAAATATCTCAACAGTTCTTGAAATACTCAAACCAGCCGGTCTGGCAGAAATCACTAGGCCACATTCAAAGTCATTTAAATCACCTATCTTCCCCATTCTGATGCTTGGTTTAAAATTCAGCAGGTCATCTTGAACATGTCTACCTAATTAAATGTATTTTATGCTAATTATTATTATTATTGTTTTTTTAATGAGCGTATGAAAAGGTGCTCCCAATAAATGGCGAGTGAGTGTACTTTACTCCGTATGGGCCCTCTAAAGTGGTACTACACTTATTTAAACCCTCTGAGATGTTAGCCATGTTTTTCTCTTTTGGGTCGCCTTCTTCGTCTGGATGACGGCGACTTACAGTGGTACTTCCGTCTCTCTGTGGCCCAGTTTGACGACTTGCTGTCCCGCATTGGTCTGCGGATTGCGCGACAGGACGCCAACTACAGGCGCTCTATTCCGGGACTCCACCCGCTGATCACATCATCAACACGCCACTACCAAAGCCGAGTTCCTGATTGGTTGACGCGACGCTAATAGTCGCCGAAGTTCAGATTTTTCAACTCTGGAAAATTCGTGTCACGCGGCATAATTTTCACCGTGCAGCTGATCCTCGCTGCGCCGCCTGAAACGCGCCGCTGCTCGGGAAACGCGCTGCTGCTAACGAAACGCACCGCTCCAGCAGCTCAAATTGCACTGCAGGACCTCTCGCAGTGTGTTTACGTTGACTTAACATTGAAACCAGCTGCTCCCGCCGCACGATTCGCGTTCGGTGTGTATGTACCTTTAGAAGGGGGGGTGGGGGTCTACTTCTAGAGTGCATTCACACAAGAAACCCAAATAAGTTCACAGAACTCCAAAAAATTAAGACACGTGATCAACCTTTTTAAGGTTTATGAACTTAAAAGTCAGAGTTTTTCAGAGGTTACATATTTTTATTACATGCTGCAGAATTCTATTTATTACAGCCAAATCAATGTCATCTCAAATGTTTTCAGCTCATGTGACCTACCTTTTTTAGTTACTTCCCCCTTGGAATTCAATTGAAAGAACTTAAATAAGAACGCAAACACTCTTTTTTACTAACTAAAATTAATATTTATTTGAAATTTTTTTGGAATGACAGATGGGTTAAAGGTGGAGGTGGGATTACATCAGGGATCAGTTCTGAGCCCCTTCTTGTTTTCAATGGTGATGGACAGATTGACAGGTGAGGTCGGGCAGGAGTCTCCGTGGGCTCTAATGCTTGTGATCTGCAATGAGAATATGGAGGAGGTGGAGGAGAGCCTGGAGAGGTGGAGGTATGCACTGGAGAGAAGAGAAATGAAAGTCAGTAGAAGCAAGACAGAGTACGTGTGTGAATAAGAGGGGGGCAGGTGGAATGGTTAAGATATAAGGAGTAGAAGCAGTGAAGGTGGATGAGTTCAAATACCTGGGATTACCTATTCAAATCAAGGGACATATCACAAGAAAGGAGTGCAGGCAGGGTGGAGTGGGTGGAGGCGAGTGGGTGCTTTCTGGCAGAAGGATAGCAGCAAGAGTTAAAGAGAAGGTTTATAAGACAGTAGTGAGACCTGCTATAATTTATGATTTGGAGACGGTGGCACTGACAAAAAGCCAGGAGGCAGCGCTGGGGGTCTTCAGTTCAGGATCATGTGGGAGGGTGTAAGAGCCCATCTTAGAGACAGGGTACACCCTGGACAGGTTATGCACAGCATCATCCATCTCGAGACACATGTTGTGGGATTTTTGAAGCACTGTGCACAAGCACATCTGTGTCTTTTGCATTCGCCTTTCTGTTATCTCTGCAAAGAGACAAACCACAGTATCATAAGTCAAATATTATTCTGCACTGATCAGACAGAGAAAAACCCTTAAATAATAACGACATGAATATATGCAGTGCATGGTGTACAATCATATATTATGTTCTATCATATTATATATTAAATAATGTTTTATTGAAATAAACTGTGAAACAACATAATAAGGTAAAGTGTAGTACACTTTACTTAATTATGTTGTTTCACAGTTTATTAAGTAAAGTGTAGTTAATATGTTTAAAAGGATTAAATGGTGGAAGTTGAGGAAGGAAGAATGTTGTGCAGAGTTCAAGGAGGAGTTGAGACAGGCCCTGGGTGGTAGTGACAAGTTACCAGATGACTGGGAAAGTACAGCTGAGGTGGTGGGGGAGACAGCCAAGAAGGTATTTGGGGTCTCCTCTGGACAGAGGAAAGAAGACAAGGAGACTTGGTGGTGGAATGAGGAAGTACAGGAAAGTATTCAAAGGAAGAGGCTGGCAAAGAAAAAGTGGGATAGTCAGGGAGATAAAGAAAGTAGACAGGAATACTGGGAGGCTAAGCGCGTAGCAAAGAGAGAAGTGGCAAAGGCAAAGGAAAAGGCTTATAGTGAGTTATATGAGAGGCTGGACACCAAGGAAGGAGAGAAGGAGTTGTATCGAGTGGCGAGACAGAGAGACAGAGCTGGAAAGGATGTGCAGCAGAT
>VUQH01002785.1:2954-17991 GCA_015106775.1 Etroplus canarensis
ACGGCAATGTTTTTTTTTTTTTTTTTTTAAATTAGTCCTTGATGTGATTGTTTATGTTGTATTTCATAATTATCCTCCCCCGCTGATCACCCCTCTCCATATATTTATATATACTCTATGCAAATATCCAGAGGACAGAGCCATCTCCTGCCTCACTAATTTACACTCTCTAATCACTCAGCTCTCCTTGTACTGTGCATCCTGTTTTTCATGTCCCGCAGATTTCACTGCCCGCTTTTTTCATTAATGAACTCATTCAGTGCTTGGGGTTGTGGGTGGAGGGAAATGACACTCCACCTCGCTCTTTCATTCATAAATATAATACCTGCATTGTAGTGTAGTGGAGGGGGAGGCTTTGAGAGCTTTTTGTAATGCATTAGGAGGAGATCAAAGGGGAAAAGATTGCTCCTCCATCATGGCAACATATCTCAAATTGAGGGACAGAACATGGTTGAACAGCATGGAAAGATTTCATTTCTGTCTGTCATGTTTGTTCCATTGCATTGAAGTTGTTGGTACCCCACATGAGCCTTCAACTCTCAGCTTCTGCGCCCACGCCATTCCCCCACTGCGGCCTATGGGGCACGGCTTGCCCAGAAATGAGATCATACTCCAGCCATGGAGCCAAAAAACTGAAGCCCAGGCAATCCAACACTCCCCTCTACCACCCCAAACATTCCTCCCACTTATCTGTGTGGGCACTGCCACTCTCAAACACATGCTGTTCTATGTAAACACCCACACCCTGCACGCTCACATATATAATCACATAAACATAAATATGTGCTGGAAGCACACACAGACCTACTCATGCACGCATTTTAAATAATTTATTTGAGTGTACAAATAACATTACTGTGCTCTCACACACTCTCCTGTGTGTGCTCTGAGCCATTACAGACTGCATGCATGGATCATGAGACACAAACACCTGAGCTTAAATATGTATAAGGCCTGCTTATACCATCTACACCATCCCAGATGTTTATATCTGACTCTGTCTTTTTATTGTGGTTGTTTTGGGTCTATTTCAGCTGTTTAATGTCTTTGTTTTTTCTTATTGCATCTATTTTAATCCAATTTCCCTATCATCCTAGGACTATTTCATGTCATATTGCATCTTTTCTTGGCCCCTTTACATTTGTTTTTGTTTTTTTTTTGTCTCTTATGTGTCTTTATGTTCATTTTTCAAACCCTTTTGGTCTGCTTGCACCTATTTTCAGTCATTTTTGCATCTTGTTGTGGTCATTGTCTACAAGGTTTAGAGTCTCTTTGCATCTCACTTTTCAGTGACATCTGGCAGGTGGAGCCCAGAGGCCGCCTGACCCACTGAACCCCGATCCCGTTGAGAAATTCACCCATAATGGTGTCTGCCTCTGTCAGCTTCTATTTCTGTCTGAATCCCAACAGGAAATGCCGGGGACACTCTCCGCTAAAGTGAACACACAAACACACACACGTCCTAACCTACTGCACTCTTTAACACCATCACCAGGCACTGTCATGTCTGTTCTTCATCACAAGATTTCAGGTTATGCAAGAAAAAAAATCTGTGCTTCATGTTTCTGAGCCTCTAAGTAGCTGTGCAGCACCTTATTTTTGAAAAGTAGACAAAGTTGCTATCAGTTTTTCCCTCCTACAGGTGTATGAGTCGTGGAAAATGGGAGAAAATGTAGGCTCGGTAGTCAATTAGGTTATAAAACCAACACTGTCTCCTCTGGTTGTTGCTATTCTTGGACTGCTGCAGAGGAGATCTGCAGGATCTGCTGCCCCCTGGTGGCTGAAGGTTGTCTGCTCGGATTACATAAAACAGGGCAGTGGGTGAGTCATCGTCACCCCCCTCTCCCCCTCCCCTCCTTCGTCCCCCAGTGAGGACAGATGGGAGGTGTGCGTGGTGGGGAGTTTTTTGTGTGTATTTGTGTGTAGGACTGGGCGGAGAAAACAGCAGTGGACTGTGAAATAAGGGCTTCCCCCTCTCTCTCTTTTTTCTCCCTCTCTCTGTCTGTTTTTCCTTAGTTTTTTGTGGGTCAGGAGAATCAGTTAGTGCTCCAGTGAAGTGCTGTCTTTAACAGAAACTGCAGCAATTTGCTGCTGCATTTCCTACCTATTTAAGGATGTTGGGGTAGTTATAACATATCATTACTTCTTCTTTTCACGGCAATAAAACATTTTTAAATCATGATTGAGTGTAACAAGAAAGGAGAGCAATATTTCTGTCTTGTAGAATGGAGTTTGCTTTGGACAGGACAGAATTCATGATGATGTGAGCTGTTTGCTGCCATGATGTTGAAAACAGGAGCACATTCTGTGCATATCTTTCTAGGGAGGCTCGTGCTGAGTGTGTGGGTGCAGGTAAAGAGGAGGTGGTTCCGGGACTGCTTGAGCACACTGTGTGAGTTGTTCTCGTTGTTGTGGGCCAACTCAGCAAAACACCAGTTTTTGAGACGACCCTGTAGACCTGCCAGCACTCATATACTGACACACAAACTCAGATGAATTCATGTTCTTTCCTTTGCTGCAGGTCTCAGGGCAAAATTCACAATACTAAGGGCATAAAGCAGCTACAACCCCAATTCCAAACAGGTTGAAACGCTGCATAAAATATGAGTAAAAACACAATTCACACAAACCAATATTTTATTCACAAAAGAAGTTGGAATGTTTAAAGTGAGACATTTTACTATTTCATGAAAAATACTTGCTCATCTTGAATTTGATGGCAGCAACACATCTCAGAAATGTTGAGATAAGGGCAACAAAAGGCTGGAAAAAGAAACAGCTGGAGGAAGTGTAACTGATTAAGTTAATTGACGACAGAAATGTGATGTAACTGGGTATAAAAAGAACACCTTAAAGAGGCAGAGTCTCACTCAGACAAATCCAAATTTGAAATTCTTTTTGGAAATCATGGACACCATGTCTTCCGGACTAAAGAGGAGATGGACCATCTGGCTTGTTGTCATTGCTCAGTTCAAAAGCCTGCATCTCTAATCGTGTGGGGATGCATTAGTGTCTATGGTACTGGCAATTTGCACATCTGGAAAGGCACCATCAGCGCTGAAAGGTATATACAGGTTTTAGAGCAACACATGCTCTCCTTCAGACAACGTCTTTTTCAGGGAAGGCCTTGCATATTTCAGTAAGACAACACTAAAATACATACTGCAGCTATTACAACAAGATGGCTTCGTAGTAGAAGAGTCTGGGTGCAGGACTGGCCTGCCTGCAGCCCAGACCTTTCACCAGTTGAAATCCTTTGGTGCATCATGAAACATGAAATATGGAAAAGAAGACTCACGACTGTTGAGCAACTGGAATCCTATATCAGACAAGAATGGGGCAACAAAGGTCATGTAGCGGGTCTCCTCAGATCCCAGATGTTTATAGACTGTTGTTAAAAGAAGAGGAGCTGCTACATGAACCTGTTCCAACTTTAAGATGTTGCTACCATCAAATTCAAGATTAGCTAGTATTTTTCATGAAATATTAAAATGTCTCATTTTAAACATTTAATAGGTTTATTATTTTCTTTTGTGAATAAAATATTGTTTTTTTAAGAGTTCAAAATCATTGCATTGTGTTTATGTTTGTATTTTACACAGCGTTTCAGCCTTTTTGGAATTGGTATTGTAGATAAGCAGTGATGAATAGCAGGTGAAAGGGCAGGTTTACAAGGCAGCAGTGATGCCTGCTATGATGAATGATTTGAAGGTGGTGCCACTGATGAAACGACAGGTGGTGGAGCAGGAGGTGGCAGAATTGAAGATGAGAGTGACCACGAAGGACAGGATTAAAAATGAGTACATCAGAGGGACAGCTCAGGTTGATAAGTTTGGAGTCAAAATCAGAGAGGCATGGCTGAGATGGTTTGGTCATGTTCAAAGGAGGGATAGTGGATATACTGGACACAGGATGCTGAAGATAGAGCTGCCAGACAGGAGGAAAAAGGAAAGACCACAGAGAAGGTTCATGGATGCAGTGAAGAAGGACATGCAGAGGAAGGAAGAGGATACAAGGGATAAGGTGTGATGGAGGCAGATGATCTGCTGTGGCGACCCCTAATGGGAGCCGCTGAAAGATGAATTGAGGAAGATAAGTAGGAATGGTCACTGGTTTGCTGGACTTTGCTTTGGGTGAGAGTAAGGTTCAGGGACATTTTAAAGGTGCATCAGATCAGGGAACAATGTGAAAAAAATTTGTAAGCCTAAAGGAGGTGGACATACAGGGACTACTGACAACTACAGGTCACATAGTTGAAGCAGCATGTCAGCTGCCCAGCTATGTTTAGCTCATGTAGATGCAGTGCAGCTGTAAAGCTGGGTTGGTATGACAGAAGAAGATGCAAGAAATAGGGTGAGGTGGGGGCAGATGATCCACTGTGGCGATCCCTGAACCAAATCAAACCAAGAACAAGAATACCAATCATTCAGTCTTGTCCAGTGAAGCATCTTCTTTTCCTCCTGAAAAGGAGAAACCTCAGTGCCTGAATATTTAGTCAGTGTGGAAGTGCCAAAAACTGCAGTTCCGTTAAAGGCCACTTGAGGCTGGCTTCAAAAGTGAGTCAACCCACACAGACCCCCATGTTAAAAGGCCCTAATTCACAGCAGAAATAAACACATTTACAGCCTGGCACAAAAAACTATTTCAGTCTCTCTCTCGAGTTCTCTTCTTCATGATAAGTGCACAATGTATAATGTATTTTTCTCTTTCTTTAATTATTCACTTGTTTTATTATTGGCAAAAGAATTGCATTGACTCCTTTTAATACACAGCCCCCCATTTTTAGAAGCACAAAAGTAATGGGACAAACCAACATAATTTTAAATATAAGGATTTTTTAGAGATTATTTGGGAAAAAATGCCTGCCTGAAGTCTAGAACCCATGGGCATCACCAAATGCTGTGTTTCCTCCTTCAAGTTGCTGTGCTAGGTCTTTTATTGCAGTTGCCTTCAATTGCTGCTTGTTTGTGGGTCTCTCTGCCTTCAGTTTTGTCTTCCTTAACTGAAAAACTACTCTACTGGGTTGAGATCAAGTGGCAACTAAAGACTATCCTACTTCTTTGCCTTGAGAAACTCTTGGTTTGCAGTGTGCTCTGGGTCATTATTCATTTGTGCTGCGAAGATCCATCCAGTAAGTTTTGCAACATTTGGCTGAACCTGAGCATAGAGTATAGCCCTGAACACTTCGGAATCCATCCTGCTATCTATCACAAGTCACGTCATCAATAAACACTAGTGAAGCAGTTCCACTGCCAGCTATACACGACCTTGCCAAAACATTGCCTCCACCATGTATGACAGATGATGTGGTATGCTTTGGATCATAGGCCGTTCCTTTCCTTCTCCATACTTTTCTCTTCCCATCGTTCTGGTACTAGTTAATTTTGGTTTCATCTGTAGAAAGATTTTTTTTTCCAGAACTGGGCAGGCTCTCTTAGATGTTTTCTGACAAGGTCTAATCAGGCCTCTCGGTTCTTGAGTATACCCTGTGGTTTGTACCTTATTGTAAACCCTGTGCTTTCATGAAAGCATCTCTTGATTGCTAGCTTTAACAATGGTACATCTAACTCCTTGAGAATTTTCTTGATTTGGCTAGTAATTGTGAAGGGTTTTTCTTAAACAATAAAAGAACCCTGTGATCATCCACTTTAGTTGTCTTCTGTGGTCTTCGAGGCCTTTTGGTGTTGCTGAGACGATCAGCGTGTTCCTTCTTTTTAAATATGTGCCAGACTGTTGCCTCGGCCACTCAAGTTTTTTTATATATCTGATGGGTTTATTTCATTTTTTCAGTCTAATAATGGCCTCCTTCACTTGCATCAACATCTCTTTGGACCTCATATTGAGAGTTTCAGTGAATAGCTTCCAAATGCGAGTTCACCACTTGAAAGCAACTCCAGATCATGTATCCATTTATTTTGTCACGGCATAATGAGGTAACAGAACTCACCTGGCCATGAAACTGCTTGTCAGTCAATTCTCTCATTACTTCTGAGCTTCTGAAAATGGGGGACTATGTATAAAATTGTGTGTAATTCCTAAACAGTTAATGCAGTTCATTAGTTAAGCCTCTTGAATTAAAGCTGCAAGTCTGCACTTCAATCACATCTTGATTTTAAATCCACTGTGGTGGTGTACAGAGGCAAAATTACAAAAAATGTCATTGTCCAAAAACTTATGGAAAATGCCTCACCAATTAGCCCTCTGTCAATTAATTTATCAGTAAATTAACTAATTGTTTTAGCTCTAAAAGCATTAGAAATTCTACTAGACCTAAAATTATGAAACTGTATTTAGTTTTTGACACGTGGATGGAAAGGTATATTGTTTTATTTGGGTTCGATTCTTAAAAAAAATACAAAGTACAACACAATCAGCAATGTGACAAACTCAGAAACAGCAGTGGTGGAGATTTAGGGAACATCAGGAAATGAACAGTGGAGGGTGAAGGAGGAGCATGGGTGCTGAGGTCTGATGTGAGTGGTTACTGAATTACGTCTGTCAACAGGAAACAGGGCTGACAAAGAATAAAGTGACAGAGGAAGATAAAGGGGTAAACTGGTGAAAACAGATAAATCCAGTGAGCATGGGTGTGAATCGTTCCAACTGGATCCTGACAGAAAATAGTATGTCACACAGATCTGTTATGGCCCTGAACAGAGAAAAAACTCTTTAAACACACTGACCGCAAGATGATGCTGTCAGAGAGCTGTGATGTACAAAATAACAGTAAACATAGTAACAGAAAAACAGGGAACAACTTTGACTGGACTAATTATTTCAAGGCTGCTGTTTATCTGTGAGGCATTGCTGCTACAATGTGTTTGTATATGGTACTGCATGTATAGTCTTACACATAGTAAGGGCATGCAGAAACATGCCACTTTCTTTGGACAACTTAGTACAAAAAGCTATTAGTGTAACATCACAGTGACTGGTTGAACTGCGTCGACCACGTATGTTTTACAGCTTCTTTTTACTTGTTTGTGTCTGTGTTTCTCATCCCGCTCCTGCTCTCTGTGTCCCCTCCACTCTTCTTCTTCTTTAAAAGGTATATGGCCCAACGTAGATGGAGAGTCTGAGAGCAGAGCTTGTCTGGTAGTTGCCCTGGTAGCCGACCAGAGGGTTGACAGACACCATCTCCAGGTCCAGCGTGTACTCTCTGGGCCCCGACACAGCACGGGCCAGCACCAGCATCGCACTGATGTTATTGATTTGCTGGAGAAGACATAAAAAAGTAGTACACTGTTAAAGCAGAGGGAACAGAAACAGTTTCCTTTGGCATTTACACCAGTACTTTTTTTACCATCACATGTCAAAAACTCTCCTTTTAAAAAGACTATATAGGTATAGGTGTTTTTTAAAGGTCATGCACATCCACAGAGATGGTTTGCATCTATTCTGGGTGATTAAAATTCTCTTCAGGTTGACATTGAGCTACACACACAGAGTCCACGTGCCAATAAAAATGGTAAGAAAGTCAGATGTATCATAAACAGGAGCTACAAAACTGAAAAAGTAAGGGAAATTTCAGTCAAGTACAGGCTGTACATGAAGAGATCTAACCGGTCAAATAAAGCAAAAACACGTGATGAGCCACACACATGTACAGACCAGAAACCCCAAAACAATGCTATGAAGAGGCACTCTACTAATTTTACAAATAGAGATACGCTACATGGACAAAAGTATTGGGCCACCCTCACATTACACTCCCTGTATGTCACCTGTTTTTGCCGAGAGAACCTGACACAGAGTGCCCACCTAGCACATGCTACCAGTAAGCTATGCAAATTATGAGATTAATACATTAATCAAAAGTCTCTAAAACAGCAAACCACCATGTGATGCTGAAGCTCTTGTGTGGGAGGACAATGAAATTTTTGGGATGATCCTGGGAGTACTTCAATTCCATTTTTAAACCTATATATCATATATAAGATGGGGTTCTCCATGCAAAGTATATAGTGGGTTTAAATGAGTGAGTCTTTGTATGAGATTCATGTTTAGACCTAAAGAGATCTGGTTGTTCTGGTGTCATTATGGGGAAACTCATCACAGTCTCCTCACCCTGATGTAAAAGTCTCCATTCTCGTCACCAGAGCGGATGCGGAAGGTATTGTAAGCCCCTGCTGAGACGCTGGTGGCCTGAATCTGGAAGATGTCAGAGGGGACGGAGCGCTCAGAGGTGATGCTCATGTAGCGGTGGACGATGGAGAAAGGCAAATCTCGACAGGCAGGCTTGTTGACGGGGCACACACAGCGGCTGGACACACAGACACAGAGGAGTGAACAGGTATGTGCCATAGTGAGAAAAACATTGAGAGCAGTTCATATATCAGCCAGCAGAGGGAGTAATTTGACTGAGGGTAAAGGTCTAAAATCTAAACTAATATTGAACAGTAGCCATTTGTTACTTCTTATTTTTCTTAAAATCATTTTATACTACTAAATCATCTGGGATATGTTAACAGTGACCCACACCTGTTACTGAGCCAGCACTTGTTCACAGCTGTAATGGTTTTCTTATTGCACGGGAACATGTTCAAAAGAAAAGGTTGAAAAGTTGGAGTCACATGTGGAAAAAGTAATTGGGGTAATCTTGGAGTTTGAGCCAAACTCAGTACAGGGGCTGATTATATTCTGAGCTGATGGCCAGCACATATTTGAGTAAGTGAGCAAAGGTGTGTGAAAGTGTGTGTTCGTGTACGAACGCAGAAGTTTTCATGAGGTGTCACTCACTTGTCAGACACTTGGACATAAGGCTCCTGGCAGCGGTTGTTGTCCACACACTGGTATCGTCCATGGATATTTACACAGGTCTGTGCCTCTGTACACTGATGTTCTCCTGTTTCGCATTCGTTTATATCTAAAAAGAACAAACAGCTTTGACTGAACAGGAAGAGACACAGAGTTCAGGAATGAGAATGAATAGGCACTGACTCAGTGCACCATTTGTGACTCTGAGAGCACAGAGGGGAAGGTGTTAGTTTCAGGAGGAAATGGAGGCGGGCGCACTCACCCTGGCACATTCTCGTGCCCAGCAGTCGGTATCCTTTTGGGCACACACAGGAGAACTTCCCTGGTTCGTTGACACACTGGAACTGGCACAGGTAACTGGAGTAGCTGCACTCATCAATGTCTGACAATTTACACGTGTAGGTTTTATTAACCATCCATTATTAAGAGTCACAAGTAAAAAATGCAATATTTTAATCCTTGATTACCTTTACATGCAAAGCCATCGGGCCCGAGCTCGTAGCCTTGATCACAGCGACACAGGAAGGTGCCATATGTGTTATAACACCTCTGAGAACAGGGGGCACCCATCTCACATTCATTCACATCTGAGAAGAGGGAAGGTAGATTTCTTAGAACACTGAAGATGTAAACTGAAAATGCTGCATCACTGATCAGGGAGTCCAAATACTTTAATAGGCTCTAGATTAAAAATTTGAAATTAGAAACCCTAAGGAGATATTTTCTCTGTGATGTGAGTGTGCACAGGTCCAGTGCCAACATGCAATTTTCCAAAGCTGAAACAGTTTTGGTATTTAAAGTAAGACGGTGGAAAAAGGTGATGTAATAAACTTCTGGAAATCGGAGCACCGATTAGAATTGAACAATATGATTTATTATGTAGTGACAGTTGAAAGCCAGTGATGTAATTCAAATCCCATCAAACCTCATACAGACTTTCTGAAGTAAATCAGCCAAGTTTTTCTGAGGCTAAAGCCTAAACAAACATTTCTTATTTAACAAAAATAGTTACATGTTCCATCATGAATATTTAGTGTTTCACAGAAGCCTTTAAGAACTTTAAGTCTTGGCTGAAAGCTGATTGCAGATGTTTTGTCTGATTACTGATGTAAGCAGCTGTGACTGATGTATTCAGAGTTTTAGGATAATTGTTCTGAATTTCAGTATTGGCATTTTCTTCTATTTTATACTCCACAACCTTTTTAATGTTTTTTAAACTTTCAAGCAACAATTCAAAACATTTTCTCAAATATGAGGATTTTTAAATCAGTGTGATTTAATATCTTTTTAGCTTTTGACTGCTGGTTAGACAAAATAAGCATGGTACGTGTTTATTTGTAGAAAAAACAATAAGAAATAAATTGTTAGTTGCAGCCCTTATTAAAATACCAAATAAATGTAGAAAGAGGTTTGAATTGACTTCAACTTTAAGTTGTTTCTAACAGAAGGGACAATGAGAGAGGAAGGCAGCAACAGTTGCAAGCAAAACATACAAAAATAATTATGTTTCATGCATTAGTTTGTTAATAATATTTCTGACATGATTACACATTAACAATTGTAATTCTGTATACAAAAAGTAAGACTAAAAATGAAAAGTAAACGTATACTATAAAATGTATTCTTTTTTACCTAATGTAGACAAGAATAGAAATGCAGGAGAATCAGACAAAGTGGAGTTTTACACTCTTAAAACTCACCAGTGCAAGATCGGTTGTTTCCTGCCAGCTGGAAACCAGGTTCACATTGACAAGAGAAGGAACCAGGTACATTGACACAGCGATGCTGGCAGTACCTGTACCTGCACTCATCAATATCTGAGAGAAAAAACGAAGTGAAGAAGATTATTGAAATTCATTAAAGTTTTTAAGTGCTCTCCAGCCTTATCCTCCTGAGATCTGATCACTTGTGTGGGATTCAGGGTATGCAATAGGGTTTAGGATGAGCAGAATGAAGTACAGGTTGTAGAGAGAAATGTGACGTCCCCATATGGGGATGCAGGGTCTCAAGTTGTTAAGGCAAAAAATGTTGAATTGCTGTATCAGAAGGGACCTGTGGTGCTCTGTTCCAGCTTCATATTGGTATTTTGAGACTCAACTTGATTAGTTGTGAATGATGCACAGTTAAAGCTAACCCAGTGCTTGCAAGCCCTGCCTTCTTTCCATATAAGGAAGTCTCTGCGAGCTGCCATCAGCTCCCACAAGAGCAGAAAAAAACATTGGAAACTGAGCATTTAGAGAAGTCTGACGTTAAGGCTCATAGGGATAACTTTTTATCCTCTTAATTTGAAACTTTGTGCTTGCCTGGGTTTCCTGCATGTCATCTGGCTTCCTCCCACAGTCCAAACACATGCATGTTAGGTCACTTGAAGATTCTAAATTAGCCATGGAAGTGACGTTGATTAAGTTCTTAAAGTGTGTAGAATGTGTGATTAAATATGCTTTGAGATCAAAAAAGATCAAAAAGCACCATGAAAATGCCAGTTCGTTTCTATTTCCTCTTTAAAGGGCCAGTATGTGAGATTTAGCACCATCTACTGTTGAGAATGCAGATTAAAACAATTGAATACCTGTTCCCAACCCTTTGGTGAACCTATGGTGGCTGTCAGGGAACAAAATGGAATCTTCCATGACTGTGTTCACAATTATTTTTACTCCAGAGGTTTGTGTGTGTAGATAAAATTAGGAATTAGAATCATAACTGAACTGATTAATTGATTTAGAAATTAGATGTTTAAATTTTATACAGCAAAAGTAATAGATTATAGCCAACGAGTTATGGCAGCGTTCTGCACTAAGAGAAACACAAAAGCTAGTATTCAAGTCTATTTTTCTGGTCTGATTTACTGTAGAAACATGCCTGCACAACAGAGTAAGTCCTATGGAAGGGGATCTGCTAATAATGTAGGTTTAAATATCTATTTGTAAACAAAAACACAATGATTATTATCCTAAAGTGATTTTACACTATGAAAAGCATAAATATGCGTGTTAGACTCAATTACACGAACAAAAATTAAAATTCAAAATATCTTACCAATGCACTCTGTGCCAACTTTGCGGTATCCATCCGGACACTGACAGGTGAAAGCACCCACTGTATTGATACACTCCTGGCTGGGCTGGCAGTCATGTTCGTCTCGCTCACACTCATCGACGTCTGTGTTTGTGGGCGAAGCGAAACAAAGACATATATGAAATGTGGTCGTTGTGAGCTAACACAGTATCATGAAGCATGACTGACAGATACAGTGTGACTGTTACAGGCCATGGCCACTATGTTCCCCTCACTTGCACCCGGCAGCTGAGAACATCATGTTGAGTCATGTTTGCTGTCTCATGCAGCCCAGTTTCTCGCTGCAAGTCTAAAAACACAGCAGCTGTCCTCGTGTGAAATCCTCTAAATTCCTGCACTGTCTGCCTGCCTCCCGCGGACTCATACTCACTCACACCCACATAGATTGCACCAACACGCTGCCTCCAGTCCCAACACCTGTTACAGGCCACCTGTCCCTCACAATCTGTGGCCGCCAACAATAAATTTACACAGCCACACACACATACAAAAATGCTTAACGATCGTTCATCCTGTGACCACCTGTCCACCTCCAACCCCCAGACCCACAAACCAGACACCCACCCACACAGCTGTTTCCCTGTGGCTCGTAGCCTAGAGGGCATGGATTTAAGGGCCCGGGGGATGTAATAGCAGGCTCTGGAGCAGGGATGAGTGAAGTAGAACGGGGAAGGCACAGGTACCCTCCATAGTGGTTGAAGCACTTCATTTCCCCTTTGCAGGCATTAGGAATGGTCTCACACTCATTAATATCTGATGAGAGATAGAGAGGTAATGCAGCAAATTGAAAATACAGGACTAAGTTTGGGAAGTTTGGAAAGAGAACCAAGTGTGTTACTGAGGGTTAATAACTACAGGTAAATGAGAGCTTTACCTTTGCAGTGCTCAGTCTGAGGGTCCCAATGATACCCATCTGTGCATTCCTACAAAAAGCAGCAGGGACAGAGAGTGTGTGAGAAAATGACGGAAAGAAAGATGTGAACAGCCCCCCTGAGCCAAGTAGTTGCATAATGTATTCATAATACATAATAAATTTCCCAGTAGTAGGACATGAAAAAAAAGCAGAGGACAGAAAAACTAGTTTCCTCTGCTGGGCCAAAAAGACAAGAAGCCTACGTTTGTTAGAGGATTTGTGACATTTAAAACTTCTTTCCTGAGGCAAAATGTCACTTTAAAAAAACAAGAAAAAAGTATTTAAAGCCACTGTTTGGAAAAAGGGTCATTATCATTCAGGGAAAAAACGCTGCTGTGACCTGCATGGAAAGAAAAACCGAAGTCTGAAGAAACATGGTATTAAAACCAAATTTAACCCCAGCAATGAACACTGTAAAGTCCTGAGAAGGAAACATTTATGTGGAACATTGAACAAGAAGAAGATGAGGCAATGAGAATGAGTACAAAGAAAGAAGACCAAGCAATAGGGGCCAACATTTCAACACAAAACCAGTAATATGAACTGACAGGTGTGATATATAATGTGGAAGAAAGATGCTAACAAAAAGAAAGGAGTGGGAGAAGAGAAAGAGGGAGAGAGAGATTCATCCATCCTTACCGTGTAGGTGTCACTTTCTGTATGTGGCTGTGAAATCGCACTGCGGAGGAGCACAGACACACATATGCACACACACAAGATTGACACACAAGCACCCTGCATACTAATGCACTAATTGATGGGAGATTGGGAGATTGGACAGGAGCATGCACACAAGCACACACAACTATCAGACAGGTAGCAGTGCCCTGATGACGAGCCTTTGTAATGTGCAGAGCAGTGGTATCTGTATTCAGAGAGAGGCAGAGGGAAACAAAGTGGGAAAAAAACATCAAAAGACAACATTTAAAACTCAGAAATCACAAAATGGTTTGATTCAGTCTCAAAACTCTCCTGTACTATTAACTGTTCCCACAGCTGAGATGGATAAATCAACTGGAAGCAGAAGTAGTAGAGCCAATTTTGAGAAGTCAGTCAGAATGCAAACAGTTCATTTCTTGGACTTCGTTCACCATTTGACAACCAAACAGTTCCCCCTTGATCGCAGCAAGAATAAATGCAGTGAATCACTGTGCCAGGTAAGAACATAAACACTGTGACATCCTCCAGCCTTTAGCTGAAAATAACAAAGTCAACACCACAGAAATACTTTCATATTAGCTGCTCACAGAAAGCCCTCTATGTCTGCACAGTGGCAGTCAGTGGAGTCGTCTTCTTTTTGAACACTCAAAGTCAGTAGAGTGACAGTCTTGCACTGCCTCTAGCTACATAAGTCGTGGTCAGAACTTGAATACTTTACAGAAGCATCTCCTGGTCAGCTGCTTCAGTTCCAGAGATTAAGTTAGCTTAAACTTCTTCTCTGTAGAATCAGAGTTTTGTTTGCTTAATGGATGTGGAATCTGCCTTTGCCAAAATAACCAACAGATTAAATAGTCCACTTAAGTAGAATTTCTAGGTTCTTTACTTGTGTACTTCCAATTTTATGCCACTTTCACCTCAGCTGCACTCCAAAGCAAAATATTTATACCTTGTACATGTATCTCTATTAGTAGTTTCTTTATTTAATACATAAAACATTGCCTATAAAACTTGATAGACTTTCATGGACTAAAGCCCCTGTACAACAGACGTGTTTGGTAATAATGCGTCTAACTAAGCCTATTTAGGTTGGAGATGTGCGAAACTGTACAAAGAAAGCAACTGCAATCTTTTAGAGGACTGCCACAAAGTTTGTGCAATCACATTTTTATTATCTTAGAAATATTTCAAACTTCTAAAGACACAGAGCCTATTACAGGGTTCAAAATCACCAATGGCCCAATGGCCCGGCGACAGTAAAAGAGTATGTTTGGCAAGTTGTTTAGCCAGTCACAGTAACAGTGTTTCCACTGATCAGTCCTCTTGAGAAACAAACTGGCTGAAATAGACTCTTTACTAATGAGCAGTTTTTTCTTCCTGCACAGTTTTCACATTGATATGCCAATAAAAGTCCTTCATCAAACTGTGTTTTTTGTAGTTTACATGTGGAGAAAAGTAATCTTTTTAGCCTATCTCACCCACCCCAATTTGTTTTAGACAGAGACAGCACAACCACAGTACTGTGCAAAAGCCCCCCCCGACACCCACACACACACACACACACACACACACACACACACACACACACACACACACACACACACACACACACACACAAAAAATATAATATATATT
>VUQH01002786.1:9805-23146 GCA_015106775.1 Etroplus canarensis
AGATAGAGAAAAAAAAAAAAAAAAAAAAAAGTATGAATGAAACTGATAATTACATTTTAAAATTATTTTCAACTGAAAAATCTGGAGTACAGGACAGGGCATAAATCTTTAGGCTATAATTGACATTTCAATTTTTTTATTCCACACAAATAAGTTTTGGTCTCTTACTGAAGTTTAGTTTTTTTAAATTATACTGTATAGTTTTAATTAAAAAATAAAACCAAACACACACACAAATGTGTTGTAAAACACCAACATTTTAACAATATTTGCCTGCAGTAGAATAATGTGTGCAGCAGAGGGCAATATCAGCTAATGGAATAATGACACAGGAACCGAGGTGCACAGCTGCACGTAGTGTGACCCGGAAAATCACAACAACAAAACAACTGTATAGGCAAGATAACACGCTTTTGGCAAATGTCTCCTTTAAAATGAAACATCACTGAACATCCCTGTTCTCTAGAAGCAGAGAACATATAGTATTGGTCTTATTCCAGTTCTACATGATACCACTGGAGTGATTTATAAATCTGATGCCAATGAGAACTTTTTAAGTTTTGTGCTGCTCATGCCAAAATTTAGCAATCTGTAAGAGTTCTTCTTCACTATGTGATGCATCTACATGTTTCTGGTTTTAATGCCTCTTTTGTTTGGATGCACATAACATTCACTTATTTTCTCTTTCTTTCTCACTCTCCATCTCTCACTGTGTGACAGGAAACATATGCTGCAGCTATTTCCTGTATCTGGTCAGGCACCGAGCATTTTACATCAATCCAAACAGACACGCACTCAGCGCCTAAATCCATGACACTACCTCCCTCTGGACTTCATTCCTTCCATCTATCTTATTCATTAGATGTAGTTCAGAATGAAGCTGAAAAGTCAATCACTTTCAGTTGTGTTCAACTGTTACCTCCATCCAAACTGCGGCTGATGCGTTTTGATGACGTGCGCTCAAAGCTGGGTGCTGGTCGGTCTATGAGGGAGCTGGCTAGGCGGGTTTGGGCTTGAGTTCGCCCGCTGTAACGAAACTTTGAGCCCAGAGTCAAGAAGCGGGCCTTGGTAGGAGGCTCTGGTGCATTTAACCTAATGACAAAAAGAAAGAGAGGGTTAGACTGGTGGACGAGAGAAACAAAGTTTGAAGCTTATTCAGAATAATTTACTTTTTAATGAAAAACTTATATTTCAGAGTGCAAGGGAGCCAAAATGCTGCTAGGCAAGTCCTCCTTTAACAGGATATGAAAGGACACAGACATACAAGACACAGACATACAAATGTGCACACACTCAAAGCAACTGCAGGCACCAAGTATATCTGTGGGTGTGTGCGCACCTGTTGCCTCAGGAATCAGACTCAACAATTTTGACATGCACTCTTTTCACATATTTTCTGGCTGTTTCTGACCTGTACCCTAAAGTCCAGAATCTAAATCTCTGAAATTCATCCCAAACACTGTATCTGTGAATGTTTGAGTGTGTACATGTCTACCTGAAGAAACTGTGATTCTCCACACAGACTTTCCACAGTCTTTTGGCAGATCTGTGATTCTGTAATTTAAATCCCACTGTACTCTCAAACTGCTCCGTCTATCAAAGAAACACAAAGCCAGCAACAACCTTAAGAAGTGTGCTTTACATTGAAAAATGCAAATCATAAAAAAAATTGGACAGGGTAAATTCAATGTGTGCATGCATGCATACCTCTCCTGGTCGGATCTTGATGTAGAAGTTGTTTCTCTTGTATGAAATCTTGAGTATTTTGGGCCAAGCAAAACGATTTATCCGAAGTCTGTCTTTGTAGACCAAGAGTCCGTTGGCACACACACCAAGCATGATGTCCACACCCTCTGAATCCTGTGATAGATACAAATGCACATGGAATATATTAATCTCATTAAATATGCATTGCAAACACCACCTTTAAATCAGATCATATCGTACAATAATTGATTTTTAAAGTAGTCTGTTTAAGGTCCCCTGAAACTCAATTACCACACACAAACAGTGTCACTCAGTACAACTGTAACACAGTGAGCTTGCAGGGTAACTCACTGACAAAGCTTTTAAGGCTCAAAGGCCCTCTGCTAATGGTAAGGGGGTATTGATTACAGTAGTGAATTAACAGAGGAAAAATCTGTTGTACTAATGGAGAATGCAATATGTTGGTAATGGACAATTTTAGCAGGACACAAACACACGCCACATGGCTTTGCCAAGCTCTTAGCTGCTCATCGATCTCTGTGCTTGTGCTGCAGCTATATTCACACATTTTGGCCAGATATGCCAACAGAGTGGATGTTATAGCAAACCAGTCACGTGTGCTTTTTCTGTGAATAAATAACAAAATAACGGCAACAAGAAAAATTACTTTCTATATTATTCAAAATTTCCTATGCAGGGTCAATACAGAGTATGTCATGGTCAAATTGCACTGCTAAATTATTGAATATTGCCTCATTTCATTGTTTTTTGTCCATTTTCTCTCTTTTTTTAACATTTCTGTTTTTAAACCATTTGGACATACAGTACTTGAAGCTTTTGTGGGCCTTGGGGGTTCTGAGACTTGCACAACGTATTAATGGCACAGGATAAAAATAGATCAACTCCTTGAATTCCCACAACTTTGGTATTCTACAAAAAAAGATTTTCAGCATTTAAAAAGGCTCACTCTGCTGCTCTCATCTTTTCCCCTGGTTCCCTCTGCTTTGGAAACAAGTGGAGCATACCCTTAAAGGGGACTTGCCCCTTTCTTTCAAGAATCTGTCCCCATCTCACTTCAATCTTATTTCTATCTTCCATTTATTTCTCAATCTTAATCTCTCTTCTTTTCTATTTTTTAGAGTCCCTTTCTCTCAGGCACATTTCCCCTCATTTTTCCTGCCCATCTTTCACAAAGACACACAAACATACAGAGGCAAGCATGCAAACATGCATGCAGTACCCTAATGACCTGCTATCCCAGTGAGAGAGATTGCTGTTCCCATGGCAATGGCCTCCATGAGTGTTTGTACAGCTGACACACACAGACACAGCGATACAAACATGCGGACCCACCTGCACTCTCTCCCCACATCAAAGAAGCTATCCTAAGCCACAGATGTGAACAACAATAGAGAGGAAAGGATTCATTCATTTATTCATACCTTAGCATGGTGCAGGTCCACACCGTACATGGACAGCTTCTTAGCATTTTCAAGAAACTGGGTGTCGGCTTGTGCCGGTGTCATTCCCCTAAAAAGTAAAGAAGTCTGAGTTAATTTAAAACTCTCAGATTTACAACAGTGACACATTCTGATAATGCCCTTTAAAAAAAATCCCGTTAGGCCTTTTGTATTGGGGTAACAAACATAACTGCAAAGCATACATATTTTAAAGTTCCTGTCTAGGCTCTGATCAAACTTGTAAATTTCATCTTAAATTACATAATTATTGAACTTGTTTCCAATAAAAAATCCCTCCGTGCCTTAGATGTAACTCTACACCTCAGCCTTCTCTAGTAAGTGTTGTATGACTATGAAAATCAGTTGCTGAGTCTTATCTTCCACACCCCTCCGCCGCTACCAGTTCATGGTCACTGGCTCAGCTTAAATTCTGATCAAATACTGTAAAAGTGCACTACCCTGCATAATGATAGTTGTAATATTTTAGTCACTCCATTTGATAAAGAAATATGTTCTGGAGAAGAGTCAGTAACGGAGTGGATTGTCTCTGAATAGCCCATAAGTCAGTACATTGAAATGGCAATGTCTTTTATGCATCTCCCTTGATAATGTAGAAAAAATCATTTATCAATGACAGATGGCATGAGCTTGCAACTTGACTATGTTATGAAACAGCTACTGTTGTGACTTACTGTTAGATTAACCTTGTTCCCAATCGCCTGATCTGATAAATTGGCCCATCTTGCAAGTTGACAGGACTGGTTCCTTAGGCTATCTGAATACATGTACAAGAGATGGCCATTGGCACACTGCAGTGCCAAAATGTTCAACCAAGGCTTTTGGCTGCCTGTTTCTCTAATGACAAGTCTTTAAGCATATAAAGACACCACATTGTCCTGTTAAAAAGGTTGATTATTATCAGAAGTCATTTTAACACATCTTTCCTACCTGACAGAGGTGTATGCAAGAACGCAAATGTCCAACACATTCAGTATAAGGTCTTTTTTGATTCTGCTCAGACGCTATAAAACTACTCTATGCTATACAATATAGCCTCCCTAGTATAAATCTGTGTGATTCCCAGTTGCACTGATATGAAAATACAGGAGTCAGGTGAATTCACAAATAGCAAGTGGGTATCCGATGTTCTTCCTCCTTCCTGTTCTACTAAGGCAACACCCTCACCTAAACAAAGCTGATTATCTCCAGTAGTGAGAATGTGGTTGTGCTGAACCATCTCCTGTTGTGTGTTACATGTAAGAAAGCACGACAACAGTTTCCTGAACTGACTGTTCTGACATTTTCTTGAGTTTGTGTGTGAAAGCAGCTGGAGAGGGTCTTTTATGACAAGTAAAACTCACATATACTACTCAGTAGAACCCCCTGACAACCATCAACAAGTCTTGTCCTCTCTGACCTGTGGGACTTGTGGAGTTCAAGAATCTTCTCCTCCATCTCCTTGTTCTGATTGGGTGCAAAGGTCAGCTGACTGATGAAGTCCAGAGGGCGTGGCTGGTCAGGTTCATAGTCACCAATTTCTGCCTGTGAAAGAGCAAGAAAATAAACAGCCAATTTATACATACTGAGACACAGAGTTACTAGTCCACATACATGTATGCACAAAGACAAATATAAATAAATACACATTATTTTGGTATATCAGTACATGTAAGTACACATGCCATACCTGCAATGTGTATGAACCCAGCAGAGCATGAGTTACAAATGAGCAAGGCAGTCGCCCAGAAGCCACATCTTCACGGAGCTGAAGACACAAAAGGTACCTGCAAGAGGAAAATTTGGGGAATCAAGGTCTGATTTTACATTGAATCAAGGCAAAACAAAACAAGAAAGAACTTCTTCAAACTTCTTTGCTTTCCCTTAAACTGGACCCACCTCTATTGTTAATGATAATAATAAAGTGATCATGTAGCCAAATTGCCTGCACTCCTATTAAGCCTGAGAACAGGATCCTCAGGTGTAGCTTAAATGTTTGTTGAACAATTTTTTTAGTGTCCTGTTACACTGGTCTATTGGGAAAACCTTGCATCAAACCCTCAAAATGAAAAACACAAACTCAATTGCATAACGCTTGCAGTTAGTGAACTGCGCAGCAGCACAACAGCACAAGTTGTCCCCTGCAGTAACCCTTTGGGCATGAATTCATTATCTAATGACATGTTACTAATTTGAACACCTCAAAAGCACATGTAAATGTATTATTCTGGCTCATAAAAATGTCTGTGCACTTTAGCAGGACGGACACTTGCTGACAGAGAGGCTTAAACCCCAGTCATCAAGTTACAGAGCCCCCTGTTAAATAGGCCATTATACTGCCCTAGGAGAATATTGTATTTTATTATTTTGACATGGCTAATTAAATCATTAAGAGAAAGAGATATATTTAATGCATTTAGTTTTTGGAAAACCCTTTCAAAATTCACTCTTACAGTGCTATGGAAGAATTAGCATTTCACATAGCAGGTCAGTACAGGCTAGCTGAAGTGTTTTAGTGTGTCCTTGTTTAGCCTTCAGCTGTAACCATCAGAGAAGCTATTCACTCCATTAGTCTCCAAATGGTCTTAAAGCTTATGGTTTCGCTAGTAAGGCCTACATTTTTAGTCTTGCAATTTACTTTTGACTTTGAGTCTTCTGTTATTTCATACATGTCCAGAAACCTGCTTCCCAATAAATGCTTTAATAATATATCTATTGTTTATTTATGCTATCCACTTCATTTGTGTGCACTTAGACAGGTAGATTGTACTTTGTTCATCCTGAACTAGGAAATTCTTGAGCTTGTGTTATAACTTGTGTTACAACTTGTGTTACTTTGGCTATGTTTGAAAGCTTGCTTCATTTGGTGTCACATAAAAATGCTCTACACTACCACTCAAAAGTTTGGACATCCTAGGCCATAGTGGAGTATGACCAAGTTTCTCTCCTCTGCTCTCTGTTTCAACTAATGTATTTAAGCCCTTCCCAGAACTCCTCTAGCTGACAGCTATCTTCATAAATGTGCAAAAGAAGTGTCCCAAAAGAGTTAATCTGTCTAGAACAGCATCAAGTATGCCAGAAGTACTGCTGCAGCTTTTATATGTGTTGGTCAGCACAGATGAAAATTAATCAACTTAACACTGACAGGCAGACCCTGATGTGCACTTGTACCTTGTAATGTCTTCAGTGAGGAGTGATGGATCAGGAGGGTAGAACTTGACATTGAACGCAAACTGCCAGTTGTTACCTCGAGATCGAGAGAGAGAATATTTTGGTAAAGTAAATTTAGAGCACAACAAATTACATAATATAAGTACATTATAATATGTATGCATGAGAAGCAGTAAAACCTATGAAATTAATATTTTAATTTTGGCATCAGTGTTAAGATCAGTGAAACTGAGAAAAAAGCTAATAAGAATGAGTGTAACTAATGAAACAGCTGTTTGACATGCATGCACAGATAACCAGCATTACATAATCTCTATTTTAGCTTCATCAAATACCACACTGAAGTGTTTATTCTCTGATTAGTAATAGAGACATAGTCATCACCAGTAGCATCACCACCAACATCTCCATCATTCTGTCATAATGTGTTTGTGCACTAACTTCATTTCAAACCTAATTTATTTTCAGTCATTCACTTTTATTTCCAGAGATAATAAAAGATCACACCATCTGGAAAATTCAATCAGACATCACAGTAAAATCATTTCCTCCCACGGTGATACACAGCAACAAACACTTTAATTACAAAACTTAATTATACAAGAATGCTCATCAATGTAAAGGAAATGTGCAGGAGTGAGATTGACTTTGTATGTCCTATTGGCAGCACTCACTAAGTGCTTTGTAAGTCTTCTGCAACCATGTGCCAACCAGTACTTTCTGGCATGAATTTCTAATTTACCATCTTGTCATTTCAATTTTAGACAAACTATACCTTTAAAGGATTTTTTTGACATAAAAGGTGAAAAGTCAAACGATGGTTTTCATAAATGTAGGAATCTGAAGCGACAAGGCTTAATTTTTCAAATGCCTGAAATGCAGTGATGACCACAGAACCACGACTTTCCTAAATCTACCTGGTGCTACCTAAATATCATCTAGATGAACCTGAACAAATTCTAAATATGCAGGCTGTCATCCTATTAACTAAACTGGCTTCAGATCCACTAAGACAGAGCATAGTATCAGCAGAGTGAGGCACCTAAAACTACACATTTAATTCTGGAGAAAATCTGAACACTGCTAAATAGTAACAGCAGCCAAATAAATGGGACAGGTATACGGACTGCACTTAATCCAGAAAAGTAATTTTTTGCTTGTCATTCTGTGATATTCAGTTCAACGTCATAACTGAGAAAAAAGTCTTGTTATCTGTCAAACTGAAAGAGTTTTACTCTCAGTGCTTTTTTTAGTCTTGAGGACGGGAAGTTCCATTGCCGAATTTCTATTTGTGGTATCTTAAAATGGAATTTTTTTTTACCTCAGACATCTGATTCCAGACTACTTCATTTTTATGGAAGGAGAAAGAATTTCAGCTACTCTCAGTTAAGTTCACATTTTTTCCAATCACATTTTTCTCCTTTTTTTCTTACAAACTAATTTTCCAGAAAAGTTAATATTTTCTGATATGCAGTAAAAACCAAAATCTGTGATGTTAATTCTTGTCAACTTTTATTTAACTGACAAAAAGTACAAAGAAAAGATTTCCAATAATTTTACTGACCACCTTAATTGTATTTATGCACAATTTTAGAATTTAATGGCTGTTGCACACTCAATAAAAGATGAGTTAGAAGAAGACTGGAAAGAGAACAGAATATGGAATTAACACTGGTTTGGAAGTTTTCCCATTTAGCAGGCTAACTGGGAGTAGGTAAGCTATCATGATTGGGTATAAAAATAGCATCCACCAAAGCCTCAATCTCTGCAAAACAAACATTTTGTTGAAAAAAAAAAGATGTCCAAGACATCTCAGTGCGTAACAGCAAGGCCAGTAATCACTGTTTAATGCATGTGATCTTCAAGCCCTCAGGTGACACTACCTAAGAAACCGTCATACTACAGTGACAAATATATTCACCAGGGTTCAGGAGCACTTCAGAGAATCATTGTCATTCAATACAGTCCATTGCTCATGCAGAAATGCAACTTAAAACTGTATTACACAAGAAGGAGGCCATACATCAACTCCATGCAGAAGCACTGTCGAATTGGACCAAAAGCCTTAGGAACAAGGTGATGTTGCCACAGATCTACATTTCAGCTTACTTCTATGGTGATATGGGGTCCATCACTGCCCACAGCATGGGTGAGTTGCATGCATGTGAAGGTACGACTGACTCTGAGGGTGAATTGGGGTTTTAGAGAGACATGTTGCCGTCAACACAATGTCCATGCTTATTTCAGCAAGACTATGCCAGTCCACATTCTCTACAAGCTATAATAGTGTTTCATCGTGAACAGTGTGTGCGCGCTTTACTGGCCTGCTGCCAGCTCAGATCTCCTATTGAAAATTTAATCAGAAAACTACAACAGCAATTATTCTTAAAACAACTAAAATGTGCTATTAAAAGAGAATGTGATGTAAGACAATGCAAAACATGCCTCTACCCCAACATTTGTTGAGTGTACTGCAGTCATCAAATTCCAGATTTGTATACATTTACAAAATACAACTGAGTAGGTCAGTAAAACCACTGAAAATCTTTTATTTGTACTTTTGTCAATTAAATAAAAACAAATGTGAATTAACATATTAGATTTGAATTTTTATTGCATTTTTGGAAAATATCCTTACTTTTCTGGAAATGTGGTTTTTAGTCTAACTACACTTTAATATTTTCTTGCTATATGTACTTTCGGGTGCTCCCTTGTATTCCCCTAAGGGGTTGCCACAGAGGATTAATCTGCATTGGTAATTTGGCAGAGGTTTTACACCGGGTGCCCTTCCTGACAAAACCCTCCATGATGAGAAAGGCTAGTATTTTCGTAACATTAATTTTTCCCTCATTCTGATATCACAGATGTGGATTATTCAATTGAACCTTGTAATCTTTTGTTTTTCTGCTAACAGTTTTATCCCACCATCAATCCAGTCTTTAAAAGACACAAAAAGCAGACACACCCACACAGCTTTGGTTTTAGTGACCTGAACCACAGAAATCACCCCATTTACATGTTGTGTATCAAAGAGCTTTAGTAGCCACTGAACACCAGCCCAATGAAGCCTGTAGCATAAAGGTGTGTTTGACGTCACTGACACTTTTCAAAAGTTGATCTTCTAATTCCTCAAACATTTGTAGGGACATCTTCTAACTTTAAAAATATCTTCTCATCATTGAATTCTCGCTTCTTACAGATGGTGCTCTATTTTATCTTAACTTTGAACTACAGGGACTCAGAGCAGAAGAGAGCAGAGCATAAACAGCATCTTTAGAAAATATTTCAAGGACCCATAAAAAAAAAGTTTTAGTTACAAATGTTCAGATCCCACCCCAGTGCGTAGTGAAGCAGAGCTGTGGCCAAGTGTAAACTGAAGGCAGTTCAGAGCAGAGTGGTGCCAACCCTGTCATTTTCGTGGTGTTGTGTCCACACATATGCACACAGTGTGAGTATCTAACTCAAATGAACATCAGCCCACATGGTACAATCACTCTCTGACCATAAACATTCACTAACAAAAAGAAACTCAGAACATTTACAGCTGGATGCAAAGTACTCTATGAGCCACAAGCACACACATACCGTGAACACACCCAGGCATACACTAATTTAAAAAAAACATTTTATGAGCCTAAATGATATGTTCTCACTTATAAATGTGCAAATTGAAGGTTATGACAGTGTGTTAAAGATTGTTTGGGTTATAGTGTAAAAAGGAGAAGCAAGAAACAAGCAGTAAGAGAAAAGAATGCAAGTCTTTCAAACATCTGCGACCTTCAGAATTATGTTGCCTGGGTCAGACTTTTGAATCCACTCCAGCGTGATGAGTGATTCAACTGGCATCATGATATGAAACAGCAGGTTCTGTCTCCAATAAGTGCTGCAAAAGGTCTGAGTGTGTTACCCCATCAGCACTGTGGGTGGGACCAACTCCACTGTCTCGTTATGTGCCACAAAAGGATATTTTATATGGCCAGTTCTTGCCTGTTTTCAGAACCCTCAAGGCACGTTTACTGAATGAAAAATGGAGGAACATGCTGAACTGGTATTATTTTGCTCCTCTCCGCTGCTCCACTTTAAATAATGCTAGGTTTAGATGTTGGTCTCTAGTAACTGAGTAAGTAAGAGCTTTGATGATATTCTTTAAAACACACATATTTAAGAAATTAACCAATGAAAAGGGAACACCACAAAACAAAACAACTTAACTAAACAAATGCAATAACAACCTGTAGAAGCTCTAACTTGATGAAGCCAATCTCCTGTTTGCCATCGATTTCACTTTTTAATGTGAGAAAACTGTAGATGCTGTCACAAATTAGGGGCACCTTCTTCATTGTTACAGATATGCTGCATGCACGCAGGTATAAAATAAAGCTTTATATGCTGGGTCAGTCCACACCACACCACACCCTTAATGGCTGCCAGTCAACAAAAGATGAGATCCAACACCTTATCTCCCATTTATAAATGCACAACAGCCAATAAAGAGGTCAATAAATAATGAAGTTGAGCGATCACACCCTGGTAACCTCTTCCACACTGTTAGACTGCTGTTGTTTGGTCTCAAATGTCTCTGGTGTCTTTGTTTGACTTAATTGTGAAGTAGTTTGTTTTTCCTTTGATATGATGAGACTTGCCCTATTTTATTAACACAATATTTTATTCATTGTCTTTTAGCTGAGATATAATAGCACTTCTTGCTTAAAATGACAACTACCTCGTGCTGCTGAGGCAGAATGAAAGAAACAGAGAAATATGGATGTATCAATGGAGAGATTTACACATCTTTCTTAAGCATACTGAGAAATCCATAGTGTGATTTAAAGAGTGGAACTTACTGCGTATTTGTCTCTTGATTTCCTTAGTGGGGTCCAACCAACACTAGAATGAGAAGATAAAAAGTGGAAAGAGAACAAGGAGAAGGTTACATAACCCTGTGGGACACTGGCAAGGGACCCAAGTTTCTATACATGGACATCACTAATTGCTTATGTATGAATGGATACCTACCTTCTGTTCATGGCTGTCCTTGTATGTCAGACCAAAGTAATCTTTTTCCAGTAGATTAAGATGCTCACACACCTTAAAGAATAAGTACTGACCCTTAGCACGTTTCTGCAAAGAAACAGAAAAGAGAGACATTTAAATTTGTACAGTTTTTATTATTAAACCTTTTGCTTTTAGAACAGTATTACAAACCACTCTCCAACTGTGTCACAAAAACCTTAAATACGTACATATTTCACAAATCATTTTAAAGCTTAAGCAATATTACAAGAACCACACAGGTCTCCTCAATAACTTTAAAGCAAACAGAAAAGATTTTTAATGAGACAGTCCTCTTCAAAGCTCTCTAAAAGTGCCTCTCTGTCCCTTCTATTTCATTTTCATCTGTTTCATTATTCTTTTTCCTTCTCTCTCAGTTTCTCCATCTGGGTGACACATTCCTTCATAAGTCCAAAAGAAGTCTTAGCCATAAAATCCTCCAGACTCGGCTATGACAATGACATTTAGCACACATCCATGCGTGCATGTTTTGAGTGTGCATACACACACACACACACACACACACACACACACACACAGCAGGACCCTTCAGACAGACAGAAGGTCAGACAGAAAGGGGGTGGAGAGAAAGGGAAAAAATGATGGGAAAAATGAAATGATCAAATAACACTTGTTTCTTTTCAGTTAGTTAAGCCAGCCTCAGTCTCACAGTGGTTTACACATAGAGTACCATTAGGCAGACAGACAGAGAGCATGGTAAAAGTGGAAGGAAGAGGATGAAAGAGTGCATTTTTCTTCTTGTCCTGGGACAGCTCAAAACATCTGTGGTATTTTCCTATACTTGGTTAAACACATGTACAAGCACTCACAGTGGAGTTGAAAGCCCAAAGAATGCAAGAGTGTGACCTTTATAAATTTCAGTGTGTGCCAGTGTGCGTTCAAGCAAGGCACTGCCTAGGGACAACTCTCTAATGTCCACAGGAAGCTCCAGATGTTGTGTGCTATAAATGGGATTATTTAAAAGAAGATTAAGTACCTGTTTGTATCTTGCTATTCTAGGTAAACATATTTCTAACCCACTGTGTCAGAACCCAAAGCATCTGTTGTCTAATATCTAAAACCAAATGAAATTCCACCTGAACTGTGTGACACTGAAATCCCACTGAAACCAATACTAAGTAAAATTCTCAGAAACAGCATTAAGCCCATGTGACACCAAGACCCTCCTCTGAAACCCACAGAGTCAGAAAATGTCTGCCCAGAGTTTTCATTCAGAGGACTACAGCTAATAAAATATGCATTAAGTTATTACTCTACGATAAATTTGATGCCATGAGTTAATAAATGGGACAGATGGATGATGGAAGAATGGACAGGGAGTTAGAGTAGAAGTGTGTGTGTGTGTGTGTGCGCGCGTGCGTGTGTGCGTGCGTGCGTGCGTGTTATTGTGCGTGCTGGAGGGCTGCTGGACAAAACAGAAAATTTAATCTCTGGAATGCATTGTGCATCTCTCCCTCTCGCGATCCCAACTATGCCAACGTGTGGAGGGAGGGATAGATGAATATGTGCGTGAGCGTGTGTGCGTGTATTATAGGACAATAGCAGTTAGTTGCAGTATAAGCGTTATCTCCTGTGAAACAAAGCAGCTACTGTTCAAACGAGCGCAGACTCTCTGACTGGCACACTGCTGGGCGTTGCCATACTGTAGATTAGGAAGCAGGTTCACCAAAGTGAAGCACCGGCAAAAGCCCTGAAACAAAATGTGAAATTCTTGGCAGGAGAAATGGTCAGCGTTCTGTTGAGGGGTCGTTGAACCAGGGATCCAAGTGTGGACAGGTTCAGTAGTGGCTATTCTGAGCAGCTTCCCGCTGAATGGGAACAAGTGCAGGAATGTGAGGAGAGATTCAGCTGAAACTGTGCATGATACTTGGTAAACATGTTTAACCATTGTTTGTAAAAAAAAAAAAAAAAAAAAAATACAACCCTTAAATTC